>JASANF010020837.1:0-10000 GCA_030248245.1 Trissonchulus sp. WLG1_4 | reverse complement strand
AAAAAAAAAAAAAAAAAAAAAAAAAAAAAAAAAAAAAAAAAAAAAAAAAAAAAAAAAAAAAAAAAAAAAAAAAAAAAAAAAAAAAAAAAAAAAAAAAAAAAAAAAAAAAAAAAAAAAAAAAAAAAAAAAAAAAAAAAAAAAAAAAAAAAAAAAAAAAAAAAAAAAAAAAAAAAAAAAAAAAAAAAAAAAAAAAAAAAAAAAAAAAAAAAAAAAAAAAAAAAAAAAAAAAAAAAAAAAAAAAAAAAAAAAAAAAAAAAAAAAAAAAAAAAAAAAAAAAAAAAAAAAAAAAAAAAAAAAAAAAAAAAAAAAAAAAAAAAAAAAAAAAAAAAAAAAAAAAAAAAAAAAAAAAAAAAAAAAAAAAAAAAAAAAAAAAAAAAAAAAAAAAAAAAAAAAAAAAAAAAAAAAAAAAAAAAAAAAAAAAAAAAAAAAAAAAAAAAAAAAAAAAAAAAAAAAAAAAAAAAAAAAAAAAAAAAAAAAAAAAAAAAAAAAAAAAAAAAAAAAAAAAAAAAAAAAAAAAAAAAAAAAAAAAAAAAAAAAAAAAAAAAAAAAAAAAAAAAAAAAAAAAAAAAAAAAAAAAAAAAAAAAAAAAAAAAAAAAAAAAAAAAAAAAAAAAAAAAAAAAAAAAAAAAAAAAAAAAAAAAAAAAAAAAAAAAAAAAAAAAAAAAAAAAAAAAAAAAAAAAAAAAAAAAAAAAAAAAAAAAAAAAAAAAAAAAAAAAAAAAAAAAAAAAAAAAAAAAAAAAAAAAAAAAAAAAAAAAAAAAAAAAAAAAAAAAAAAAAAAAAAAAAAAAAAAAAAAAAAAAAAAAAAAAAAAAAAAAAAAAAAAAAAAAAAAAAAAAAAAAAAAAAAAAAAAAAAAAAAAAAAAAAAAAAAAAAAAAAAAAAAAAAAAAAAAAAAAAAAAAAAAAAAAAAAAAAAAAAAAAAAAAAAAAAAAAAAAAAAAAAAAAAAAAAAAAAAAAAAAAAAAAAAAAAAAAAAAAAAAAAAAAAAAAAAAAAAACACCCAGAACTCTATAATCAAGGAGCACTGAGAAACTGTATGAAATAAAAAATAATTTAGTAAATAGTGTACTTCATAAATATAATACCCTGATATATACAACAATAAAATTATAATGTTATTTATTATGCAGATAATATTATTTAACAATCAAGATCCTCGTAACTCGATTTCCATGTTAATGGAACACGTTCCGACTCCGCTGCGAAACATGGCTAAATTCCTGTTCCGCGCTTGGCCGCACTACTTCAATGATACTCTTTAAGTTCTACCTTTATACCACCTTTGGAAACCAGCCCCTTACCTCATCTATATACTCTTATCTTGGCTGTTTTATAGACAATAACATTGGTGGGGGTGCCGGAAACGAAGGAGTGATTTTAACCGATACTGCGGAGATCTGCAAATTCAAGGCAAAAAAGGAACAACATGTTGAAAAAGAAAAGGCTCGTAGAAAACCTTTTGCAGACAAACGACAGCTAAAAGACAAATTGATGTTAAAGCTCGTGTGTACCGTTAATTTAAAATATAATTGTATTTCATTTTTAATAAACTATTAATACAAATATGACTTTAAATGTAATTGTGTGAATAGAGCAAAAATTTGTGTGTAATTGTGTAAAATAGAGCGAAAAAAGGTGATCCATATGTAGTTGCAGTAAACGGTGAAAATAAGGTGGGTGTCAGGGGGCTTAAAAGAATGAATGAAGAAGCAGGGACAAAGAATAGCCAAAATAATAAAACATTATATAGATAAAAACAAAAGTAAAGCAATAATACAAAAAATTTATGACGACAGAATGACACTGCCTAAGAAAAAATATATTATAAATAAATTTATAAATAAAAATAAATTTTGTAGCTAGAGTTTTTTAATGTAGCAAAAATAGTAGCTGGTGTGTAAAATAGAACAAAGTGACACAGGAGAAGAGTACAATATAGACATGAACAACTTGCGGGTCAAGACTAACTAGCAAAGTTTTGTTTTCTTTTAACACTCCCGCCCTTTTCTTAGTTAATAATATCGCAACCAAGAAGGCTACGAAACCTTTCGAAATTTCATATTCGATCAAGTGGCTTAGTGAAAATGTCTGCAATCATTTCCGAGGTAGGACAGTACACAACATCAATCTCTTTCTCGACGACTTTCTCGCGGATAAAATGCATCTTAATGTCTATGTGCTTGGTTCGGCCATGTTGTATTGGATTCTTGGCCATCGCTATTGTGCTTTGATTGTCCTCGAAAATCGTTGTCGCTTTTTGCCGAGCAAAACCTAGCTCCTTGAGCAGTTGCCTAAGCCAAACAGCTTCTTGGGACGCCATACATAGTGCAACGTATTCCGCTTCTGCGGTTGACAAAGCAACCGTCGGTTGGAGCTTACTCAACCACGAAACTGGCCCATTGGCCAAGAGAAAAACGTAACCTGTGGCAGAACGACGAGTGTCTGGTTTCCTGCCCAATCTGCGTCGGAATATCCAACTAAAGGACTTGCTGACCTTTTAAATATGATGCCCTTTGCTAGTGTACGTTTTATATATCTGAGAATGCGCTTTAGTGCGTTCCAATGCTCTTCACCCGGATTCTTCGTATGCTGGCTCACCAAACGGACAGCTGCTGAAATGTCAGGTCTAGTAGTCAATGCCGCATACAGCAACATGCCCACACCTTTTTGGTATTGTTTTACTGCAACACTTTTACAGGGCTCTTCAAGACTCTTCAGCTGTAAGCCTGATTCCGCTGGAGTAGTCGCTGGTTTGCAATCTTGCATCCAAAATTCCTCAATTATACTCGCAAGGTACTTCTTTTGATTGAGAACCACTCATCCTCAAACATTTCACTCCTTGTTTGCGATTTCTTGTTATCTAGATTCCTAAGCAGTATTGGAGCTCTCCTATATCAGTCATCCTGAACCTCTTGGTGAGAATTTCTTTAGTATTCAGCAAGCCGTCTTCAGATGTTGACGCAATAATTAAGTCATCTACGTACACAGCTATTATGGTAATATTGCATGCAGATCTTCGATAGTAAATGCACTGGTCTGATGAGCTCTGGCTGTAACCTTGCGATTTTAGGTAGTCATTCAACATAATATTCCAACACCGTGCTGCTTGTTTTAGGCCATAAAGGCTTCGTTTCAAGCGGCAGACCAAATGCTCTTCTCCAGGCGCAATAAAACCTTCGGGTTGGACCATGTAGATTTCTTCATCAAGCTGGCCATTCAAAAATGCAGTCTTAACATCCATTTGATGCACATTCATGTCGTATTCTGCCGCCAAAGCAAAAAGAGTACGAACTGACTGATACTCGACCACTGGAGAAAACGTCTCTTCATAGTCAATGCCATGTTCTTGCGAAAATCCACGAGCAACCAGACGAGCCTTGAATCTGTCAATGCTTCCATCTGCATTTGTCTTTACAGCAAAAATCCATTTATTGCTTATTGCCTGGCGATCTTTAGGCAGTGCAACCAATTCCCACGTTCCCGTCTCAATTAGTGACTTGTATTCGCTCTCAACTGCCTCCATCCATTGTTTAGAATACGGCTCTTGACTAGCTTGTATAAACGTCTTAGGCAAAGGAATTGAACAACTCGTGTAGGCATAATCACAGTTTGCAGACTCTGTCAACAGCACATCTTCTTCTAGCGCAAAAGACCGACTTTTATCTTGCGCTATTTCTGCTGACTGAAACTTCACGTCTCGACTAATGACGACGCGGCCGCTATCGACTTCAAGAAAACGATAGCCGGGATCTGCATAACCTAAGAGTCGGCAACAAGTACTCTTCGCGTCCCACTTTCGACGCTTCACAGACGGTACGTGCACATAGGCTAGACATCCAAACGGGCGTAAATGACGCACGTTCGGCTTCTTTCCAGTGAAAACTTCAAACGGTGTCTTTCCAGGAACAGCTGCTGTCGGGCTGCGATTTCGGACATAGGCAGCTGTTGATACCGCCTCTGCCCACAATTTTTCTCGGTAGCTTTGATTCAAAAAGCATGGAACGGCCCGCTTCGACAAGTGTCCTGTTCATCCGTTCTGCTACCCCATTGTGCTCAGCAGTATATGGTTCAACCAACTGATGAACAATACCGTGATCATCGCAAATGTCCTTAAACCGCTTAGAAACGTACTCCTTGGCATTGTCCAAACGGATCATTTTGATATCTTTACCGCTTTGTGTTTTCGCAAGTTTCACATAGCGCTCAAAGCAATTAAGAACTTCTGATTTCTCACGAATAAAATAAACCTGGACATACCGTGATTTATCATCAATAAAGGTAACAAAGTACCGTTTTCTTCCAGGAGATTCTGTAGACATAGGCCCACAAATATCTGAATGTACTAGTCCCAATATTTAGTTGCAACGAGACGCTTTTTCTTTGAAAGGTTTTCTTTTCATTTTTCCTTGCACACAACTTTGACAAAATAGAGGAGCTGCACCGTCTTTAGTGTCTCCAGACACAACCATTCCGGTTACCATTTTTTGATTGGCTAGTTTCCGTACATCAGCAAAGTTTAGGTGACCGAGCCTAGCATGCCACTCGCTGAGGCTTGCTCCATCCGTTGCCACATAGTTGACGCTAACAACATACTCTGTGCATGGGAACCCATAAAGATTGCCGTCTGATTTAGCTTCAACTACTAAGCTTGAATTTTTCCGAATTGTGCACTTTTTTGCAGTAAACTCAACGGTCAAACCTTTAGCTGTTGCTGCTTTGACAGAAAATAAACGCTTCGTTAACTTCGGGACATAGTAAACGTCTGTAATCGTGGCTAGTTTACCACTGATCAACTTGATTTTAACATCACCCTGGCCGTGAGCATAGATTGTGCGACCATCACCAAGGGAAACTGAATGTGGAGCTTCGAAGCGTAAATAGTTAGACATACCTTTTCTTTCGAATGTCATATGACGCGTAGCTCCGGAGTCAATAAGCCAGCCTTCAGATAAGTCAGCTTTACCACCATTTGCGAAAAACAATGCTTCATCATCCTCTTCCTGTTGTGAAACGTGAAGTGCATCGGCTGCATTGCCTTGATTTTGTCGTTTCGGTGACCTGCAAAACTTGGCAATATGTCCACGTTTTCCACAATTGAAACATTTCGGTGGGATTTTGTTGTGCTTGACAAAGTTTTGTGCAGTTGCTGACTGATAAATTGTTAAGATGTTTGTCATTGGCTTTTGCTTTTTGGACTGCTCGTAGGGCAGAGTCATGCCCGCGGTCAACATGAGTTTCATCTTTCCGTTTTTCTTCTTCGTGACGCAAGCGGCTGATCACAAAATCTTTGGTAAGATCATCCGCATCACGTGCTTCTAAAGCTGTGATAAGGCTATCATACGACGGGGGATAAACTGGCCAAAAGTGTGGCCACAAAGTCATCATCAGGAATGGGGTTCCCAATGGATGCGAGCTGGTCTGCAATGGTTTGAATTTGGGCGATATGGTTCGTCAACGAACTGTTCTCATCTAGCTTGAGGTTCAACAGCTTGCGCTTGAGGTTGATCTTGTTTGACAAAGTACGCCGCTCATAGTGATTGCACAGCCGAGTCCATGCGTCTTGCGGCGTATTCGCATTCCTGACATGAATCAGTTGGCTATCATCAACTCCCAAACAAATAATAGCTAGCGCCTTGTCTTTTTTCGCTTCAAAAGTCAACCGTTCCTGATTAGTACAGTTATTGCGCAAATGAGCCGTCCCCGCGACAAAACCCACGACCCGTCTCTTTCAAACACATCTCCATTCGAAACTTCCAGTTATAAAAGTTTTCCCCGTTAATTCCATTTCGCAAAATGAGCTCTTTATCGCCGTCGTCTGCCATTCTCACTGCTGTACCATAACCTTGTAGCTAGAGTTTTTTAATGTAGCAAAAATAGTAGCTGGTGTGAGAATAGTAACAAAGTTACACACGAGAAGTACAATATAGACATGAACAAGTTGCGGGTCAAGACTAACTAAGACAAAGTTTTGTTTCCTTTTAACAAATTTATTAAATAAATACACGTGCTAGGAATAACCTACATAACTATATGCTGAAAAAAGTTGAACATTGATAAAATTATTAAATAGTTAACCTTACCGATTATTTTAAAATCAATAGAAATTAGCCTAGTTATAATGAAGTACTAGTTAACATAATCGCTGTTGGTAAAGCAAAAAGCAGGTATGTTATTAGAGCAGACTGTTATACTCTGATAACCACGTTTTGAAAAGAATTGACTTTCACAGACAGTTGTCGGCTTTTTTTGGCATAACCATTTTGGGCGCTACCAGTCTTATTTTTGATACAATTTGGTGGTTAAAAATGTGAGTCTTTCTATATTGTATTGACAAGTCCGTGCATTTTCGCCTATATCATGCCCGCTTGGGGGAACGGAAGGTCTCAAAACTCACCCTAAAATTAATTTTTAAACCCCGGCTAACCATGGTAACTTGTAATCTCTCCCTTGCTTAGGAAAACCTTTGTTTTAGTTGGTATAACTTCAACACAAGGAAGAAGCGAATCTGTGCACCAACGAGTGCTTGAACATTTCGGCGTAAAAAAGCTGTAGGCATCGACTGAAGTAATAGCTGCAAAAACATTACTCTACTGTTAATTTGCATTCTGCTTTCCTCTGTACAGGTGCTTATTTATGAAATGTAATTTAGGTTTTGTTTAGGAATACCTGTTTTCTACATTTTTCTCTGCTAGCATTTTTGATAATCGCTCAGACAACCCTTGCAATTAAATGCTTCGATCAAGGAACAGTCAAAGATTGCAAGAACAGAAATACTTGCGTTACTGTTCAAAATCACGGCTTCACATACATCAATGGAGTAGACTGGACAAGACGTCGATTGCAAAAGTGCGGACTTCTAATGAACTTTCCGACCGGATGCTATCATAGTAATCACTATCCCTTACTGAAGCCAGTTTTCTACAGTATCGCGCTACGCCCGAGACTGTTGTATGCTGGTGTAATACAGACCTATGCAATGCCAGCTGAGAAAAGTGAACAGTAAATGACCAATGAGCATGGACTGTTTGAGTTCCAAACTGAATAAAAAATATGATGAGTTGAAGAAATACAATAACAAGTTCATAATTAATAGCGAAGTAAATAACATCTCCAAACGGTATTATTTTCGAAACGGTTTATACGGTATTTTCTGCGATAATTCAGATGGGTTCACTGTTGAGTGTTTCAAAGAACTCGGACTCCAAGTCTTGATGTCTACATTTATTGGAGTTTGATTAAATTAGTATTATTGAAAAAAGAGATTATTGGTACATAGAATGTGACATGCAAATCATAAAAACTATGAGAAATATGTATTTTTAAAAGACTTAAAAGGTCCACTTCAGCTCACGCACAGTTTAAAAAAGTTTACAGTTGAACAAAGAACTGCAAATAAAGTAAATATTTGTACTTATTGTAGTTCCGGTGGCACCCCCTGGCAGAGGCAGGCTTTCCCGCACTCGTACAGACCTACATAGTTTTCAAAATTCACTTATGTTTCCGTTTCACAAGCGCAGAATAGAGCCTATTCACGTTTCTGTTTAGTTTATACATTTGTCTGTTTTCGTGATTCGTAGTGCGCGGTACAGCACCATAAGTTTAGAAATTGCTAGAAAGACTGCCAGCACTTTTTGTGCCTCGCTGTTTGGCCTACAGCGTAGTAAAATTCGTGACTCAACACATGAAATGTGAATACAGTTGCACACATCTAAATTATGAAGTTATTCACATTGTAGAGCCCAAATTCAGCGAGTTTATATAATAATTTAAGTTGTTTATTATATCTCGCATTTAGATTTTAATGAGAAGCCCGTTCAGTTGGCGTTTACCGAAAATATATAATGTCCTATTGTGTGACTGGCTCATAATCAGTGTGAGCTGCTGAAGACGACGTGACAAGGGGGGTGGCGCCGACGCACTGAAACTGTTAGGTAGTTAGAGCCTCGCGCGCCGATTGAGTCTAGGAATAGCTTCCCCTGAGCCTAGCCAAATTGAGTTAGGTTTTTACTCGTTTTCCTCTGTTATTATATTTGTCATTTTTATTATAAATAAATAAATAAATAAATAAAAAATAAAAATAAATAAAAATAAATTTTATTAATTTAAAAGTTTTTGGTGTTGTCCTCTATTTTTGCCGCGTGTTGGGTGTTTTGTAGGGCCTTGCAGCTATTGCGGGAATTCACCGAGTGAGTTCTGAACCTGAGAGAGGGCTGCAGAATTGAGTTTTAGGCCGTTTGTGACGATCTTCAGCCGTTAGATCACGTTCCACCGGGCTCGGGCGCACGGTCACTTTCCGTCCTCGTGCCCTCGCCTTCCGAGCCTAAATCCTAAGAGCCCCGTGGTTCGTGGCTTAACACTTACAGATGTTTTTCAACATGCCCCCACTTTTAAGAAAATAACTGACAGCAGACGGATGCTAGGTTAATATTATAACCACCTATCCCTACCTTACTTATTCACAAAGGTTGACGTTACTTATTTCAAAAACCTATAACAACTACTGTTCCTACTCCGGGAGAGACAAAATTGTGTCTACAGGCAAAAAAATTAACAACGAAAGATCTCTACCGAAAACAAAAAATATAAACAAATTGAGTAAAATATTGAAACACTTTTGTTGTTCGGGTTTTTTAATTATTATTACAGGTATAATTATATGTACTGTATTCCAGTAGATTTGAAGTGTAAACACTATGTAGCCAATTAAGTTCAGATTTGTACCACTGTGGTCAAGAATCGTTTGTCGACGGCTGTTGCTAACTACAGTACTGCTTGGCTAACCTGCGTTAACAGGTTATGAGCCCAATGTCTCCCGTGTTACTGAATCTGTGGATTTCGGTTTCACGTGTCGTCCAAATTGTCCTGTGGTCAGTCCTCGAAGAGTCAGTGGACCATGGACAAATTTGATGCAACGAACTTACCTGAGTGAAAGTTCAAGATGCGGATGGTCCTAATAGAGAGACCTGAGGGGATTTATCGATGGGACGGGAGAGTTAACGGCGGAGGCCAATGCGAGAGTGGCTCGGGATTTGAAAAACTGGCAAACAACGCTCTGGCAATCATGGTCCTGGGCATTGAACAACAGTCAAATTTTTTTGGTAAAATCGGCTGCAACGCAGCAAAAGCCTGGCTTAGTTTGCAAAATCATTACGAAAACCGAACTTTGGCTAACAAGCTTTATCCCTGAAGTAAACTCTTTCGCATGTGCATGAATGCAAATGGCAATATTATTGATCACATCAATTAGGTAAAAGATCTTGGGATCAAGCTAGCCGCCATAAATGCGGAATGACATGCAGAACAGCTGACAATGAGTTAGTTAGCTGAGTTAGTCTCGAGCAGACTTCTCCTAGAAGAGTCCAAGCGCAAAGAGTCAAAGGTTTTGGTGCAAGAAAATTGCGAAGACTTTGGTCGTAAATAGAAAATCTGCATAGAAACCAACGAAAGACAAGTGTTGCAATTGTGGAGTTGGAGGACATTTCGCCAATGAGTGTACTCGGAAAACAAGAGTAAATGAGAAACCGACTACAGAGCGACGCAAGAAGGCATCAAAAGCGTACAAGAGCGATAGTGGTGGTGAGAACGGTAATGAGACACTGCCTGAGGATGCTTTCGTTGCACAAGCGGATGCTTTAGCTGCGACGGGGAACGGTGTTCAGAACACTTGGTTGGTCGATTGCGAGGCATTCCAGCATATGTCTTTCAGAAAAGACTAGATCCAGGACTATATTTAACTTGCCGAGGGCAGACTGGTTGGAGCGCAGGGCAAAGGTAATGTACACATGTTGATGACCCTTAAGGAAGCAGATCGTCCAATCATGTTTCAGAGTGTCTATTATGTCCCGAAGTTAACAATAAATTTGTTTTCGATTAAAACAAATTTAATCGCGTTGACTCAAAACTTTAGCAAAAACTGTTCGTATTACAGGACTAGGCAGTGGATTTAAGCTTTAATTCTGCGAGGGTTGCATACAAGATAACATTCATTGGCTCCCTTTCAT
>JASANF010020836.1:0-20464 GCA_030248245.1 Trissonchulus sp. WLG1_4 | reverse complement strand
TACACTTTATTACTTTGTTTTCGAAGTCATACCATACGAATTTATTACTAACTTTTATGAATAAAAGTTATCATTTTATAGCGCTTCATTATCATAAGCCCTCGGATCAACTAGGGGGGAAATAGTTTTATAACGTTAAAATTTAAATTTCATCATTCCTCATACTTATTCAATGATGACAACATGTCAACTACGTTATGTTATTTGTTGCCGTCTCTTTAAAAAAGTTTACTAAAGCTTATGCGCTCGCCTTTTGCAAAGTTATGACTCTTACATCGAAGCAGCTAGTATTTATACGCTTGTTATCAATATTACCATGTTTAAGCTTAGCGTTATGATAGAGCCGTCATTCTTAAAAGCTTGCACTCTACCATTTCTTCGGTTTACCATCAAACCACCAGTGAACATGCGGTAAGAAATATTTTACGGTGTATCACATGTTCCTGAATAAGCTTTCTTCAAAACGTAAAAACGAATATCCCTGGTACCCAAAATTTGGATTAAAATGGTACCCAAAATTTAGATTAAAAGTGGATTTTTTGTTTATTTCATTCACAACTGTATCTACATAAGGTCGTGGTCGAGACTACAAAGCGCTGGGTGAACACATCTTGGAAGTCTTTGTTAATAGAAATCGGGCACTTTTTGATCAATGGTACTAACCCCGTCGTGCATGAATTTTCAAAATTGCTCAAGTCCTGTCTGTGGCTGGGATTTGATCCGTCACCAGTCACCAGAGACTGGGCCTGCGTCACAAGGACAGCTTTGGACCTGCACTGTCACGTCTAACCACTCGGCCACCGGCTCGCTTTACTCGGATATCCAAGGCCTCGTGAAGCACATGAATATGTGAAACAACAGGCCGACAGGTTTTCACTAGTGTGAGATAGTACACTTTGCCTCAGATGTAACCAGTATGCACGAACGGGCTAAAGATTGGCGTCCGAAAGTTATGGCCATAAGTTTCCAAAAAAGTTAGCATTAGCATAGACTTCTGGGTTCTGGTGTACCACGCCATTTCAAAACAAACGTTTGCATTTTATTCAAAAGGGTAGCTGCTGGGCAGTGTGAACTAGCCTCAAGAGTTGAACTGGGCCAGATTTATTGAAGCAAAATGTTCGTCATCAGAAATGTTCGTCATCGAAAATGTTCGTCATCGACAATTTTGTATTGATCGAAACATTTCGATGACGAACATTGCTGGTCAGCCTGCTAGCTCGAATGTGATCAACTCGAGCGTAAAATATTAATCCGAAATTTGTCAGACGGTAGCCGGTGAAATTCGAAAAAGTTATTACGCTTTATTCTGTATACAATATCTGTGTACAGACTGGTGGACATGATTAGTGTCACGTGGCCTAGGACTAGGCTTAAGGATATAATGTTACCAGCGATTTTTGCCAGATCACATCCCGTCACGATGTGCCTTAGCATGACTGAACTTAGGGCCTATTCCTTTACCGGATTAAAAAGTTACTTTTAATAGGACTAAAAGGTTCAAAAATTAAGCTTAAAAATGTCACTCCAAAACCTCCGGATTATAAACGGACTTAACTTCTAGCGCGCTGCTTTTTAATCGGACTAAACGGACTTAATACTATGCACGCTAGTGTTAAGCGTGCATGTTGAGTTCGTTTAGTCAAGTGGTAGTTTTGGAATGGGGTCAGACTAAAATTAAGCCGCTGACTTATTTTAACTCGTTTAGTCTGTTTAACCCGATTTTTCGTTTCTAAAACCTCGGACTAAAATAAGTCCAGTCCATTTAATCTGGTAAAGGAATAGGCCCTAAAACAGCTTTTATGCATTCCACCGTACTTGTCCTGGCTTTTCAGTGTCCTGATTACCGTTGTGCTGTTGGTGTGTGTGACTGCCATGATGGCCGACGACAAGGCTGATAAAAGTCGACGTGGCCACCCCTGGGATTGGCATGAACTTGGACGCCGCACCACCAACTCTGATTTAACCCGCGGTGCTCGTCAATATTTAGGATACTACTTTACATTTGGACGCCGCGCCGTGCCTGCAGTTTCAGAGAGAGCCCTAGCGATTTGATCCAGTCCACACCTAGACGAACTGCTCCGCGAATACATGGGAAACTTTTAGAAGGTTACCATATTTGCCATGTATACGAAAACTTTTAAAATTCATGTCACATTTATTTCAACCATATTTCAAGTGACAATTAAAGGAGAATATTCTATTTGCTTGGCTGGTTAACGCTTACCTACAGTACCGCTCAGAATCACTAACCCCTGATTTCGGAGTCACGACTCCATTGACGTAACGAACGTCAAAAGTTTTTGCCATTAATCAATAGTATCGGTTTCAGTGGAATCAGTCTGACTCCGGAATCAGGGAGTAAGTTTGATTTCAACTGACTCCGCATTTGCTTGGACATTTAGCTAACGTAAACGTATGTCGTGAAAATGTGGTAGTGTTTCAAAAATCAAACTGCCAAAAACGTTTGATAAATAATCAGTTATGGCTTAGGGGGGGCTGATGTCAAAAACGTAATCAGCACAAAATTGATTATTTACTGAAACCTGCCATTTCGTTGGACTACAAACATTTAAATATTGAATCACTTTTGAAAAACATTTATACATACTTATACTCAAGGGCGGACGGTGGGGGGGTATAGGGCATATATACCCCCTTTTGAATGGAGCAAAAGAAAAATTTTTGGAGCCGCATACCAAAAATGGCCGTAAATTGATGAAAGTTGGCATCAAAATAAAAAATTTCCTCGATATTTTTTCTGGGGGCTGTCGCCCCCAGACCCCTGCCACTCTGTGGCTTACTATTCCTTCTTATTATCTTTTGTCATCAAAGCCTATGCATGCATGCGCGAGTACATTATACTGCATTTACCTATGTACTTGTCTATTGTCTAATACACTGTCTGATGTGACGTTCCCATCTTTTGTTTTAATTTTCCTGTCGGAAAAAATTCTGATACGTCTCTAGTTAACCAAATTCGGTCTAAAATTTACAAAAATCTCCAATTTTGGCTGCCGCCCCCCAGACCCCTGCAACTTTGGATTTAATGATGTTGCATTTCTTAGGCGTTTTGTAAATGTTAAATGTTAAACAATGTTAAATGAAAAGTGCACTTCAACCCATTACGAAAAATCGAAGTTAATCCCCCCCCCCCCGCCAACGAAATTTTTTCTATGTACACCTGGGTTTTTTCCGCTGGCAAAATTTGGCAATTTTGCGAAAAGCTTGAAATATTTGTGCTTCGATTCCCGGCGCCTCCATTTCTTTCATTCTTTCTAAATTGGGGCATCTTCTTTGTTTCAACACAGCCGTAAAGAAATTCCAGAAGATCCGGCCAATGACCAAGTTAAGCCTGAAAATGCTAACATTTTGAAATGTTTCTTTTCTTAATTATGTCACCTCCGAGTCTCCGACAGTCAAACCCCTATTATACTGTCTATCAGTGTTACATGCAGTCGGTGTGATGATACATGAAAGGCAATGTGCCCCATTTACAGTCACTAGAAACATCAAATCACGTGCAAGTTGCACGAGTCTGGGCCTAGGGGATCAAAAAAAGCCGGAGAAATTTCCAATTTTTAGGCCAAATTTGGTCAATTGGGGACGTATCGGAAATGTTTTCCGACTAAACCACAAAAAACAGCGCATAGACCTTACAAGTTCACCTCCACTGCGTCAAAATTTTTTCGCAATAATCAATCTTTTTTCGCAATTGCGAACGTTTTTGCGCAAAAAAAAACCCAGAATTCTACACCACTGTCTCTCGAAAATATCAGCAGCAGTGCAGCGTAGTAACGCAGCTTAAGAATGTAGTAAAAAAGTCAAATAAGATAAAAAAGTTTACGCCGTATCCCCCCACTTTTTTGAGGTCACGGTCCGCCCCTGCTTATACTTGTTGTTTGAACCCTTCTTTTCGAATCAACAGGCAAAAAACAAAGCGTGACGACTACTTCTGAAAATGTGACGCTCAACTATAAGTACCCATATATACTACATATGCTACAGTAAGTGCTGATGCGCGTGCCTTTGAAGATTAGGACTACGTCACCCTTGAGTTAGCTGATGTTTTAAGTTAGGTTTTTACTTGTCTTCCTCTGTCATAAATATGTCTGTTATGTTTTCGCAATAAATCTCGCTATTTTATACCGATAAATGTTGAACTTTTATTAGTCGTTTTGTGTTATTTTTGGGCTTCAGTGCCCGTGGATGGTGTTGATTCTGAGCGAGTTAGAGCGATTTGCCCCGGTCGGCAATCGTTATTCTGCATACCACTTGGGCTAGGACGCACGGTCTATTTCGCCCTAGAGCCCTCGCCTTTTGGCCTAAATTCCAAAAGCCCCGTGGTTTGCAGCATAACATTTGTGTCTCAGCCCGGATCCGCAAAGAGCACAGCAGTTTGGAAGGGTAATATGAGCAAAAATGGGCAAATTTCTTTCCTTTTTTGCAACTAAGGGCCTATTCCTTTACCGGTTTAGTTATAATTGAACCAAACAGTTTAAAAATTATGCTGAAAAATGCCATTCCAAACCCTCCGGATTAAGCGGACTTAACTTTTAACGCGCTGCTTTTTAAGCGGACTAAACGGACTTTAACTATGCACGCTAATGTTGAGCGTGCATGTTAAATCCGTTTAGTCTAGTGGTGGTTTTGGAATGACGTCAGTCTAAAAATTAGCCGCAGACTTATTTTAACTCGTTTAGTCTATTTAGTCCGATTTGTCATTCCAAAACCTCGGATTAAAGTAAGTCCAGTCCGGAATAGGCCCTTAGTCACACAAAATTATGTTGTAAAAATCTTAAAATTCCCCGTTGAAATTTCAACGGTCGTTGAAAGGCCGTTCAACGGCCGTTTTCCGGACTTTTCTTAAAAAGTCACACGACATTATGTTCTAAAAATCTTAAAATATTCCGTTGAAAATCTCAACGGCCTTCGGCCTTTTATTTAACGACTTTTCTGTATAAAATTATTGTTAACATGCACATTTTTCTCTGCCAAATTCACACGATTTCATCGTTTATAAAATTCATGTTTAAAAAACATGAGTTCAACGGCCATTGAAATATACAATTGGGCCCTGATTGTCGGATCAAAAACTGTAGCAGTTGAATTAGATCGTATAAACATTTCATGCTCATTTGATTAGATGCAAACCCCACTATGTATTAACTATGGTGTGATACTGCATAAGAGACTTCAAATGACATTGCTTTTTCAATGCTCACATTTCTGCGAACGTTTTCTGTTAATTTATTTACAATTATCACAACTTTCAAAACCTGATTGTTATTTATGTGAAAACAAAAAATGCTACACAGCATCGGCTCGTACTTGTGAGGGGACAAAAGTTTCCCTCAAAAGAGAAGAACTCTGCAAAACAGCTTGTAGACAAGGTAAGGCAAAAGAAATTAAGTGTGTTTGAAATGAGATGTTTCCTAATGTGTGATTCTGCTCATTGTAATTCAATAATCACGGTTATGTGTATCACAGACATAACTAGTTGTGTGTACCCACAGCGATTTGTGTACCTAACTAGAAACTACATGTGTAACTTTATAGTTTCATCCTAACAATCTTATTTACATAATATTATGAACTATACTAAAAATAATTATAATGACAGATTCTTCATCATACTTCTCAATACTTCTCAAAAATGTACAGTCGGTTTCAAATGAAAATAGATTCTAGGCGTCGGGATTAGTGATGAAATCATCCGACGCGTCAAATGATGTCATCCGACGCGTCGGGTGATGTCATCCGACGCCCTCGGTTATGCAATCCGACGCCTAGAGTTTTGCCAGCCAGTGATTAATTAGCTGTCAAAATTCAGGCCTAAAGTTTTGAATAGGGGAGGCTGCTTCAGTGCAAATTATGAATGCTACCTTTTTTTATTGCTTAGTTTCTATAACTAATAAAAATCAGAATTCGGTAAATAAAATTACCTTATATTTCAAGAAACATCTATTAATCAACATATGAGAATAAACTATCAAAGTTTCAAATAACTCTTTGAGGAGTCACCCTCATAAATTTTTCCGGCAAGCTCTCCAATTTCCAACTCTATGATGCAATCCGACGCCCAGCCAGGCCCGTCGGATGATGTCATCCGACGGCCTCGGTGATGAAACCCGACGCGTCGGATGATGTCATCCGACGCGACGGATGCTGTCACCCGACGCGACGGATGCTGCAATCCGACGCGTCGGATGATGAAATGGCGTCGGGCAAATCTATTTTCATTTGAAAACGACTGTAGTACAACCTGTTGTAAGCGTGGCACAAGGCATAATTTTTTGATAAAAAGTGTCTGGGGCTGATTACAGCGGTTTTTGTCCGGGCGCCAAGGTCAAGACTAACGTCAACTTTTAGTAAGGGGGTCATGTGACCCATCAATCGAAAGCGCTTTATCTCACCAATCGAATAATGAAACTCCCAAGTCGCTACGACCCGCATAACAAACGTTATGGGACTTTAAAGGAATTCACCCCATAGAACACTGTTATCATAATTAAATCGTAATTACTACATTACGAAAAGTGTTCTTTTTCTCACATCCTTAAAGGCGCCATAACTGGCCTTTAGGAACTCGGACGGACACAAGAATGGTATCATTGGATTGCTGGCGTGCAGGGCTTTCGAAAGAGGGGTCACATGACCACCTGGCGCTTCAGATTACCCCGAAATAAATATCTCAGGGTACGCTCACGTGACAGGGTCATGTGACCCCCCATTTTAAAGCGCTCCTTAAATCTAAGCGATTGATGTCAACTTCATGGTTGTCCGTCATTCCTATTGTCTACTATGGGCCTTTTAAAATCCAACCTTTGTGACTATTCAAAATCAGCCCATGTTGGATCAGATCTCTTTACATTTAAATTTGAACCATTTTTACATTTCAATTTGAACCATTTTTTGAATTCAACAAATTTTAACATATTCAGATGCGCTGGACTTTTAGTTGTAAAACTAGTCTAAACTAGACGCACTAAACTTGTTAATAATAATAATAATATTAATATATAATACGATCTGTGGTTGCTGAAATTTGAAATGTGCTCAAAGTAGCTAATATTATCTTGTGATTTAGCACAAAAATGTTTCCTGTGCCAATCCAATGAATGTGTTCAGAGCAGGGGTGAAAGCTGCTTTCTAAATCCTCCAGGCTACAAAACAATGTCCGACTGTCAACAAACATGCCTTGAAAGCCGTAAGTTCAAAAACGGCATCTATATAAGCCAAATGCTATTGTAAAGGGTGTTACTAGAACTAAAGATACCTACCAAATTAATTCAGTAGAGATCTAATAATTTGAAATAATGTAATATTTTTCAGCTTTCCTCACTAATATACACCAGTATTTTATTTTTGTCAGACTAAACCGGAATAGTAAAATGCAAGTGCTGTAAATAAGAAATATGACCTACGAGGCGGCTGCGGTGTAGTGGTTAGCATTCTTGTCGTCGACGCAAGCGGTCCGGGTTTGCTTCCCGGCGCCTCCATATCTTTCCTTCTTTCTAAATTGGGGTCTCATCTTTTGTTCAACATAAGGTTCAAAGTGCGAAGTTGGAACCGACAAATGGAACATTGTAATGCCGGAGTGCGTGACTGGAGGATTCAAAATGTACAATGGAACCAAAAGTACCACGTGGGATGGAAAACAATGCCAATCTTGGAGCAAAACCAGCCGGCCTAGCTATAAAGAAAACTTTTGCCAGAAAACTGCAGATGGGCCCCATGGACCCTGGTGCTACACGATAGATGGTAGCTGGGACTATTGCTTCAAAGCCACAGGTATAACCATGCTAATCATGAAAGGAAGTCTTCTGACAAGGAAATATCGATATCGACATAAAGGCGATTTTGACTGAGACTTCACCATGCTAAATGTTACCATAATAGGCTCTTTTTCCTCATCAAAAGATGTTTAAGCTACCTGAGTAAGGCAACACGCGGTCACGGAAACAATAGCTAGGGGTCTTATCCAAAATTGGATTTATCGGATTAGATTTAACTTTATTTCGTCGATAACTCAGTGTCAAGAGCGCGCAATTGGTTGAAACTTGGCACACTTCTAGATAATCCATGTGAGACGTGGAAAGCAAACTTTCAGCCGGATATTTTTACTTTCTGATGCGTTATTCGTAAAATTGATTTAAATCTAATCCGTTAAATCCAATTTTGGATAAGGCCGTAGGTCAAGCCCCACAAAAAGGACTATCATTTTCTTAAAGTAAACGTTTGGCCCGTTAATTTTTCCTGTTGTGCCACAGCACAACAGGTCTTTAATTTTGATTTTGTCAAATTACGCTGGTTTGTATGGTCAGTGCGTGTGTTTAGTTCATTCTTTGTCGAAACTGCGCGTCTGCAACAACCTTTTGCAGCAGTATTAACCAGCACAGTATTTGTGTACGTTTGTTTAGCTCATGTACTAGTGTAAGACAGCTGCTGTCACATTACTATAGTCTGCAGTCTGCTTTGTGATCCAATATCGATGGTATGAATTTGGAATATTTAGGTACATGAGATATAAACCAAAACACATGCCGTGTGCCTGAAGTTCTCCACAAAATTTTTCAAGCAGCTGATTGGCTTTTAAAGAATTCGCAACGACTGTATAGTGGACAGTGTTACAAATTGCACAAAGTCGTAAACCACATGCAATAAGATGCACGGGGGGAATCAGCGAGGGGGGGTGGTCCACCTCTGGCGGAAGGGGGGGTGGTCCCTAGTTTTGGCCATTTTTGGCGATAGCCGAAAGATTTTCAGAATTTTTCGATTTTCAACTCATTTTTAGGGTACTTTTTTGGCCGCAGGCGAATATTTTTCGCAATTATTCAATTTTTTACGCATTTTTTGAGCACTTTCTTGGCCATCAGAGGGGGGTTAAGGGGGGGTGCCGGATGTCTGAGGAGGGTACCGACCCCCCTCAGGGGGGGGGGGTGGATACCCCCTCTACCCCCCTATGTGCATCTGTGAATGTAATATGTATTAGGGTAGGTACTTAATTTTAACTGACGACTTCTACTATGTAGATATCATGGTAACTGTAAATGGGTGCATGCATTACCCGTGCCCAGCTTCACAAAGCGAGAAAGAAGGTTAATGCGGAAAAAGTTTAGCTGCACAACAGGTTTTAACTGACCTGTGGTCAGTTTACTTGAAAATTCGTGCTTCGTACTTACTGAAGGTTTTGCCGCAGATTGGGCTTGTTTGTAAGTAACCTAATGTCTGACCAGAAATTGCTGAGCCCTGGGCTAAGACAAAATAGGTGGCGTGATTTTTGTTACTACTCGCTGCAACCAGGGCCCCGTTTCAATAAACTCACAGGCCCACAATTGTGAGATTTGTTAGTGCGAAATCAGGTGATTTGTAATGAATTTATGTATCACCAGATTTTGCAGCCAAATTTGTCACAATTGTGCGCCTGTGAATTTATTGAAACAGGCCCCAGGTCTTGTCATAATGAAATATCGTGTTTATTTTTCTATCAAACCAAACTGCAATGGGGGTGGTTACACCAAATTACAAATCTTACAATTTTAACAATTGTAAGCGCAAAATCAGGTGATTCGTTACGAATTCATTATATAATTTCATTACGAATCAGGTCACATTCCCCTGTATCATGACTTTTACTAGGCCAGGCCCCGAAGATAGAGATAGCGGCTAGCTTGTATTTCACCCCTTGTTACCTTGACAGACTAGTTTTGCACCTTTATATACCTCCCTCACATAAAATTAGCGGCAAGACTTTATTTTCACCCCTCGTTATCCTGATAGACTATCTTTGAATCTTTACACCCCTCAGAAAGAGTTAGCGGCACCTTCATTTACACCCCTTGAGATCTAGACAGGCGTGGGGGGGTTTGGGTTCCAGAAGGCATCCTCACCCCCCCTCCAAGACAGGTGCTTCTCCCCTCCCCCCGCCCTGCTGCTGACTGCAAAGGGCCTTTGTACGCCTGTCGTACGTGTGATAAAGTACTTATAAAAACATGTCTAATACATCGATAGGTACTCTTGGTTACTTTAAAATTCATCGAATCACCCGGCGACCCGACCGAGGCTGGATACTTGGCTACTAATCTGCCAAGCCCGCGCTGTCAATCGGCTATTAGCGCTATAGCCGCGTTTTGACTAGGAATAGCCGGTATAGCCGGGCTATAGCTCGGCTATAGCCATTTCACAGAATTGATAAGCCCGCGCTGGCAATCGGTTATTAGCGCTATAGCCGCGTTTTGACTAGGAATAGCCGTTATAGCCGGGCTATAGCTCGGCTATAGCCATTTCACAGAATTGATGAGCCCGCGCTGTCAATCGGCTATCAGCGCTATAACCGTGTTTTGACTAGGAATAGCCGGTATAGCCCGGCTATAGCTCAGCTATAGCCATTTCACAGAATTAATGAGCCCGCGCTGGCAATCGGCTATTAGCGCTATAGCCGCGTTTTGACTAGGAATAGCCGGTATAGACGGGCTATAGCTCGGCTATAGCCATTTCACAGAATTGATGAGCCCGCGCTGTCAATCGGCTATTAGCGCTATAGCCGTGTTTTGACTAGGAATAGCCGGTATAGCCCGGCTATAGCCATTTCACAGAATTGATGAGCCCGCGCTGTCAATCGGCTATTAGCGCTATAGCCGTGTTTTGACTGGTAATAGCCGTTAATGACCGGCTATAGCTCGGCTATTGCCGGCTTAGAACGGTTTTCCAGCATGAAAGCTACAGATTGAAAAAAGTTGTGTAGCCTGGTCAGAATCGAACTGCCAACTAATCGGTTACCAGTTCAACTGGCTTCCTATTGAGCTACAGGCCACCTGAAAGCCTATCAATAAACTATCTATATAAGTAGGTCAATTACACAGTTCAGTGTCATGCTAACAGAGTTACAGGTGACGTCAGAACATTTTCACTATGTGTAAAACAATAATTTTTTGCCACGGGGTGTCCCCCCCTTTTTCTGTAATTCAATTATTGCTCAATATACCTACATTTTTACCTTTCCCCATTGGAGCAAGTTTTCGTCGTTCGTTCAAAACCTGTAGTTATTGCCAATATTCTAGATGACTTGGTGGCTTAGCGACATAGTGTACGCTTGTTAACCATAAGGTTGGTGGTTCGACTCCACTACAAAGTCATCTTCATTTTGTATTTTTCATTTTTCGTTTTGGACGTTGGAAAAATCGCCAATGCTGGCAGCAGCTATAGCCGGCTATTTCAGACCAAACAGTGTATTTGTAACGGCTATTGGCGGCTATAGCCGAATCGCCACTTCTGGGGGTTCCCTACTTGATTTCAAAAATAGCCATAGGCTGGCTATAGCCACGTTTCTTCAGTCAAAACTTGGCCAATTGAAAATCGCCAAAATAGCCACGGCGAGCTATAGCCGCGGCGAAACAGTCTAATCGGCAATATGTGCTAAAAATCGCAAACAGCTAATGCCGGCTATTTTAGACAAATCCGTGTATAATAACTGGCTATAGCCGAATCGCCGTTTCTCCGAGGCATCTAAAAAACCGTGATACATGGGAAACTTACCACGAATCACCTGATTTTCCACTTACAATTGTTACAATTGTAAGACTTGTAAGTTGGTGCAATAACCCCCTCAGGGTTCCTCATTGTTTGATCAGACTTCAATAAATTGTGCCTCATAGTCGCTCTCAAACTTTACAGCATAACTTTGCAGCTGCCAGTGATTTTAGGATGCGCTGAAAAGGACTGTTGGCGCACTGACGCTCCAGCCTGTGTCGACCAACAAACCAAACTGTATGACGGCACAAAATCGACTACGGCCGACGGCGAAACTTGCCTCAAGTGGTCAGACGGGCCGACTGAGTACCAGAAAAACCCAGACAACTACTGCCGCATTGTAAATACAACGGTGCCCTCATGTCTGGTGGACAAAGCGGGAACCCTCAAGCCATGCTTTGAACCGTGCCAAAGTAAATTTTATTCACTTTCCAGTAAGGCTGCGCGGCCGCGCAGCCCAGCTACAGTAACGACCAAATTTACTTGCTACAGACTACAGTTTCTGGAGTCAAAGTGCAGTTGGAGTCGCTTGATTCCGGCGTCAAAGTATGTATAACAAGAAATTTTGACTCTGGAATCAAGTGACGCTGACTCCGCTTCGACTCCGGACGTCCGGAGTCTGTAGAAAGTAACTTTGATTACCAACTTAAAGTCATCAAAAGACACAACTTTTTCCTCACTAAGATCGGGGTGCCAGTACTCACAAAAGGGGACCAGCCACCAAACCTTAAAGTTAAGGTACTAATATCTTACCACCCCACCTCTTAAGGTGGCGCTCAGGGGAACCGACTTTGGCGTTTAATTTTTTTCAGCGACATTTTTGACCATAATGTCTTGAAGGAAAATTGTTCAGAATGAAAAGAGCTTTCATTTGATGTGCATATTGCGATAAAATTTTTTTTTAATATTTTTTGGACGATTTTGTAGCGGCAGCATAAAAATTTTTGTTTTAATATAAACTGATTACTCATATCACTGAAATACGCGGTTTCTTAGCTTTAAAATGATGTATTAAACATAAGAATACGTTAAAGCTTTGCTGAGTTATTTAGCCGGGAAAATAGCAAATAAAAAATGAAAAACCTAAAAAGCTGATAAATCTTCGAAAATGTAAAATTTTTGATTTAATTTCTTAAAAAATTGAGTATGGCTTTTGGTATCTTTTTCAACGGTACTATGCAGGCCTAGGAAAGGTCTAATTTTTCAAAAAGTGAAACGTGTGGGCAAACCTCACATTTTTGCGCAGCGAAGTCGACTACTTTTTTTTGATCTAGCTCCTTGCTGCCAATTGGGATCGAGTTGAAATTTTGCACAATGAAAGAAAGAATATAAATGCAGACGTCGATTTTTTTCGATTTTAAATTTTTGGTTCTCAGCACTTTTTGTAGCCGCTCAAACACAACTGATTTTGGAAAAATCGATTTTTTGAAAAATCAATAATCGGAATCGAAAATCGAAGACATTTGACGTCTAGATTTTTGAAAGATCTTTTTAACGATACCAAGATTGTCAAAATCGGTTGAAGTTTCGCTGAGCTAGGTCAAAAACAAAATTAGTGTGAATAGAAAATTCGACATGGTCATAAAATTTGACACATTCACATTAAAGTGCTGAACTGTATTGTAAATAGGTTTTTTTGAAGTCTCTTTGATGTACAATTAAAGCGGTATTGCTACTTATTGCAAGAGCTTAGCGCCAAACATGAGTTTTGTTGCTGAGCGCTACCTTAACATCTACGAAAATCCTGTCGCCTTTTGTGCTAACAAGAAAAAAAGACAGGAAAAATGAATACAATGGGTTGCACTCCTATTTCGCGGGGGTGGACAACCCAACAGTGTCATAAATGTATGTGCAGTTTCCTAAGCCGCCAGTAACGGTCATAACTTAGCACTAGCCAACATGGCAATATGCAAATGCGCGCGCGTACATACCTACGTATCACAGCCTGCGTTAAGGCCGGTTCATACTTGTCCTTGTCCCTATCGTTTTGTCCTTAAGCTATTCCAAAAAAACTGCCTGGCCAAATAAGTCAACTTTTTACATGAATAAGGTTAGGGTCACTTGCAAATCGCATGCAAAAAATTAGCTGAAAAGTTTGTGTAAAATTTTCACAACAGCTGACCAAAATTTGTCCTTGTCCCTGTGTTCTTAAGGACAAGTATGAACCGGGCTTAACAGGGGGCTTTATTCCAGGACGTTTTGATTAAAGGTCCCGGGGGTTTTATTTAAGGTGGTGGCTATACACTTTCGTGAATGCCTTGATGGGGGCTTTATTCAAGACAGGGGATTCATTCAAGACAGGGGCTTTATTTGAGGTAATACGCCTACCTGCCAACTTTTGGTCCTCAAAACACAGCCACAACTCCTTTCTTCCCGACAATACTGAAAAACCTTCAAAGATTGGCACAGCGTGAAAGCAAAACTCAAGCCATATTGAGGGGGTTAAGCCTATTTCATATTTTCTTAGCTCTTAAGGTGGTAGTTCCATAATCGCAGTGACCCGTTTTTCTGACAGATCTAAACATTACGAGTAAAGAGACTATGATTTCCTTAAACTACACCAAAAAACACCCAGAGCATTTTTTATTTGGTGTAAAATACCATGGTTAAGACTAGCTACCGCGTTGGCTTACTGAACTGTAAGCCAATGGGGTAGCTAGTCTTGACGTGGAATTTGATCAGTGATTAAACGTGATAGTAGACAGTTTTGAGTCTTGTTTCGAAAAATTGTACTAATTTTATTCCTGCTTTACTGGTTGTTCTGAAAAAGAGCTTTGAAAATAGCGTCATGTGAAAAAACTGCGATTCTGAAATTACCACCTTAATTCTGTTCGTAGTAACAAAGCTTCATGGTATACACCGAAATGTATAGCAACATAAGCGCGCTAGTTATACCTACTTATACATTGTATGAAACAAAATCAATTTAGAAGACATCAGTAAATACCGTATCGACCAAAATTACTTGCTACAGACTCCGGACTCAATACGGAGTGGGAGTCACTTGTTTCAGGAGTCAAAGTATATAGTTACTATATACTTTGACTCTAGAATCAAGTGACTCCAACTCCACTTAGACTCCGGAACCTGTAGCCAGTAATTTTGGTCGGTACTGAACCAGCACTCTCTTACAGGTTGCCTAGACACAACCAACGACTGTTGGAACGAAAAAAATACGGCGTGTAGCAGTGACATGGGGCAGCTGCCTTACTCAGGCACAAAACGAGAAACTGCCGACGGCAACGTCTGTCAGGACTGGAAATTAGCGGCGTTATTGAGAAAGGTGCCGAGCGAGTTGGAAAAGCTGGATTCAAATATCTGTCAGGTTACTGCTGATAAGCCTGCGGGGCCATGGTGCTATACAGCAGATCCCAACAGCCAGGGAGAATATTGCTACAAATGCTGCTCAGGTAAGGGTCGACTCATAATTACACCATGTTATTTTATGTAATGTTTATTGAAAAACAAAAAGGTCATGCATAAAATTCTATATAGGAACATAATATGCAAATATACCAACAAAACGACAAACGCGAGATTTCGCTAACATGTAAACAGCATAATTACAAACAAAATACAAAACAAAACTAAAATGTTAATAGCAGCTAAAAAGTTAGTTATACTTAGAAACGACAACTTCTCATTTTAAATGCTAAGTAAATATATTTAGCTAATTTTTTCACAAAAGCTGATTTAGTGTTTTTCATGAAGTTCGAAAATAGTATTTTATTTTCCGCTAGACAACACTCGAGAACTGTCTATTTCCAAAATATTGCTCCTGATACTAGTATAATATGAGCATTTCAATAAAAAATGGATTTCAATTTCAATGGATCTCAATTTCTTCGTCATTACAGAAAGTGCAAATACGTTCATTTCGGAGGACTCTGTGCGACAACCGTCTATCCCGGCGGCCTCTTTCAATTTCTAGATCATGGGATCTCAGTCGCGAAATTTAAGAAAGGCAGTTAGATATCTTTTGTTTTTAATGTAGTTGAAATATGGCTATGACAATAGGTAGGAATCACAGGATACGTAAAACCAGTATAACCCTTGCTATTTTCGAGTGCTGTTCACCTGATTACAATATTCGAAAAATATATTAAACGTAAGGTAATTAGATAATAATGTGCACCCATTATCGAGAAAACAGTGAAAACAAATCTAATCAATACGTCTTTAGGGTTAAATGAGATCAGCTTTTCCTGAGTTATTCTCTTCTCCAGCTATTCTATTTTTGTGCGAGCCAGTGTTAAAGTCGAACACGTGATCGTATGAAGTACCCAAGAAGTTCGGATAGGTTTCGAACTCTCAAATCGGTTCCGGTGCCGGTTCTAATTCGGTTCCGGTTCTACCTTGTCGGTTCCGGTTCCAGTTCCGTTGGTCGTGTTATGTAAATATGTACATTATTTTCCCTTTTCAATAAGCTGTTTAGGGGAAAGTGCCCAATTACGAACACACCATACAAGTTCAGGCGGTACAAGAGGAGAGGTCCTTAATTTTAGTCAAAGATGCTCAATAAGAACACCATACTCTTGATGACTTAGCAGACAACTTCAGCAATTTTCGCTACGCTGACAAAATGGTGTCTAAATACGAACATCTTTGCTAGCTAGCCCGGGCTAAGCCAAGGTTGCTTAACGAGCAGTGCTTCCTAATAGTGATGAGTTCCTATGAGGAGAACCTATTCTTGAGTGGGTGACAATTCTAAGTGCATACTTTTGTATTAAGAAACCCATCAAAATTTTTTGCCTCATGGTGGTTTTTGGAATAATGTCAGCGAGACAGTTTTTGAGATTTTTGAACAAGGTGACACTAACGAAAAATGCATAAAACTTTCTTTAAGATAATGTAAAAATTATTATAAAAGCTCACATCCGCTCTAGAATCTCGGAGGTAAAGAACGATGTTAATTTCCTTTTTGGTCTCCGTTGTTTTTTAATTTCAACGAACCCCTTTTATAAACAAGCGCAATTTTCGGCAAAAACATTCAGTAAGCAAAAAGTTTTAATTTTCAAGTACATTGGCCAGAGGCCATAGGCACCTTATGGAATAAATTTTAGTAGGCACTCTTCGCTATAAAAAACAAGAAGGCAGAATGGTGTAGTGGCTTAGCTGTTGTATTCATAAACCGAAGGCTGTTGGATCGATTCCGGGGAAAGCAATTTTTTGTCATCTTTTTTACCATGCCTGTGTAACAACGGAAATTTCGACGGCAGTACATTAATACATAGAAACAAACCAGCAAAGTAAGTAAGTACCAGACGGGTGCGATTTGACGGAGGCGGACGTGTTAAAGAAACTCCGCAAAGGAGCACTTTAACGTTAGCAGCGCACTAAGAATACAAAATCAAGATTAAAGACGTGTTGGGCTGTGGCGCAGCAGGAAAAATGCTATATTTTTCAATTATTCAACCAATCGGCTTGAGAATCAGTTACTCTCAACAGTGTGATTCTTTTATCATTGTGATATAAACGCTTTCAAAAGTTTATAAAAGCACGACATGCAAATATCCCTTAATATTTCACTTTTTGCTAACACAATCAAGCTATTATTTTTTCAAGATAAAAAGAAAGATGAGATCACCCTTAAAGTCATGACATTCAACACGTGGCATGAAGGCGACCGATTCAATGACGGCTTACAAAAGATCAATGACCAAATCAAAAAGGCCAATGCTGACGTTGTCTTCCTACAGGAAATGCGAAAATGTAGTGTAAGTTATTAGTCTTCTAAACCTTTCATGGCCAGAGAAGATTCTTTGACAGCTGCAATTTTTAATCGATTTCAATAGATTTGAAAATACATACAAAAAATCCGGATTATACGATTTTGCGCTTACATGTGGGCTACTGCTATGCCAAGTTTGAGCCTGATTGAATTGACGTGGTTTGCGCTAGCCTGAAACTGTCCAAGTAAGGGCTACTTTTAGGCTTTTTGGCGTACTTTTGCCTTTGTAAATACACTGACAAACGCACTGAACCAAAACTGCACCTTCAAGCTTAAGTGCTCCTTGTTCTTATCTGAAGTAGAGGTGCCTTGGGAGAGTTACATATGTGAAAATAAGCAAATTTGGAGAACTTTGATTTTTGACCTGGGTAACCACCCCCCCCCCCCCTTAAGCTATCAGTTTAGTTATTGGCGCTAGTGACTAAGCAACCATTTAAGATAATCAGTTCAGAGATTGTGGGATTATACCTACATGTTTACAAACTTGCGCAGGCTCAGAGTTTAAGCTTAGGCTTAAGAAGCAATACCCTCTGAATAGGTCGCCAGTTCAGTTGCTTGTTCAATTTTTAAATGCTAGCGTCTACGGAACTAAACAGAAACTTGCTATTTCATTACGAGAAGAACGAACTGCAAGCGTCACAAATACAGCAAGTAGTCACGAAAATCACGCCACCTGTTTTGTCTCAGGGTACAGAAAATACTGGTCAGACTTTAGAAGTATGTAATATGTACGTCCTACCATCTACACCTAAATTAACAAAATCTTAGATTTAATGCAATTCATTTACCTACATAGTTCGAATGATTGTGTTTTAATCATTTTCAGTTAATGACTGACACTTCTTTCGACAGAAGTTTCAACGTGATAGCCAACGGTGGCTGTCCCTCAATGATAATATTGTCAAAGTTTCAAGTTGTTGAAAGATATACATCAGATTCATCCCATGTGAACTATCCCGAAACTACAGTTGGGGCTAAACTGCAAGTGACCACTAGCCCACCAAAATACATTAATGTTTGGAACAATCACCTCAGTTACGAAAACTATGGGCCTTACAGATTCTGCGAGCAAAATCCAAACTACACAGACACGGTAACATTAACCCTATTCTGCACACTGGTTACATATGAGGCACAGTGCACTATCTCACACTAGTGAAACCTGTCGGCCTGATGTTTCACAGATTCATGTTCTTCACGAGGATACCTTGGGCATCCTAGTAAAGCGAGCCGGTGGCCGAGTAGCTGGGCGTGGGAGTACAGGCCCCAAGCTGTCCTTCTGACGCAGGCCCAGTCTCGGCCACGATGAAATAGGATACTTTAGGTACCTTTATATCCAGTTTATTGTTTTTTATCAGTCCACTCATTTGAAATAGCACAAGTAGGCAGTGAACAAATGGTTTGGTTATAAGGGTTTTAAGAATAATACAAATTAAAAAGTTGAGTTGAAAAGCATGTGGAAAAGCAATAAGCTATTGGAAGCACTAATTTATTTCAGAAACATGGGGCATATCTGGACAAAGGCCCTTCTGATGTTTACAACAGTGAAAATTTCTATGCTAGAATGTGAACCCCGCTACGGGAGAATATGTAAATCGAGGAAGAACAACAGAAATCTATCATTTATTTATTTTCCCCCCGTTCCAAACGACGCACAATAACGCTGATCAGGAGCCTGTAATTGTTGGGGGAGACTTTAACGTTCCATCACACTTGGATTGGATTGAAGCAACAAAGGACAGACACTGTGGCAATACCTTCCAGTGGCCTATTTCACAATTTTGGCAATCCCAGGGCTATAAAGACAGCTTCCGAGTGATCCACCCCGACCCAGCCAAGACCCCCGGTAACACTTGGTCGCCTATCTTCAAAGAGCATTCAGTTCCGGGGAGTAAATTTCCACAAAATAAAGAACCACAGGACCGTATCGATTTCATATACTACAAAAGCAGCGACAAATTTGATGTCATTGATTCTGTCACTGTTCAAGGTCAACCACCAGTAACCAAGCTAGATGAAAGCAACAACTGGCCTTCTGATCATGCGGCCGTAGTGTCAACCTTTAAATTGAGACTGAAGTAACCAATGTAGCTATTCTAATCAGTTCGTTTGAGCGCTGAAATAACAGCTCACTCTTGAAATGGAAGTCAGAATTGCAATAAAATAAAACCTGTTCCACACGATGGGAAAAAACGTGGGGAATCCCCACGAGGGGCGCCTCATGTGGCACCACATGGGATGTCACACGGTGCCACATGACGCCCCATTGGGCACCACATGGGGTACCCCTTGGGCCATGTGGTGTCGTGTGAGTGTGTGACACCCCATGGGCTGCCCCTGGGGCACCATGTGGCATCGTGTGACACCTCATGGGGTGCCCCATGCGACGTCATGTGGCACCGTGTGGTGTCCCCAGAGGATTCCCTCTGGGAAAGACATTCGAACGATGGGGCACAATACCATAAGTTAATTTTAGGTGCTCAGAAACATGCAAACAGAATTCCATAGTAATTCAATTTTTATAATATATGCAGTACATACATAATAACAAGCAGGCCCCAAAAGGGGGCAAGGTTCCTTCGCTGAGTGAAAATTCTACTTATTTTACCCGTAGGATTTTAGCTTCGCTTTTACTTGTGTGTGTGTACCTATTTCCATGCATAGAATGCACTAAGACGTGTGAACATTAGATTTTTACATTGTTGAAATCAAACAATTTTCAACAACAACAACAATTCAACAATTTTCTCGAAAAATCATGCCATATGTAGTTGCTGGAACTGCACGTGATTACAGCACGCAGTCGCATATTTGACAAAGAAAACTCCTGTCAAAACAGTGTATACTGACAAAAACTGCTAATTTTTTTGCAAAAAAGCATATGGGGGTCGAACCATATTGACAACAACTTTCGACTAGCGCTTTTGACCACTCGACTACGCTACTTCGATGTCTATCGTTGTTTGGTTATGACTATGCAGAAAAAATATGAAAACAGTTATCGTCTAGACAATCAAGTGATTAGCATGTGTATCTAGTCGGTAAAATTAAAAATGCGAGTTTTTAAATCACTGAATTTTAGCAAAATGACAACTCAATACGTAGGCAAAAGCATTATGTCATCAGAAATTGAAGCCTTAAACAAGCACGTTTTGCGAGTAGAGTTAAATTACTTTTTGATAGAATTCGTTGCGACCTGCTTGT
>JASANF010020835.1:0-19841 GCA_030248245.1 Trissonchulus sp. WLG1_4 | reverse complement strand
AGTCACAGCCCAAGTCCTACCACAGAAGCCTATATATATACCAATGACAGCAGACATATATAACATTACATGGAAGCCCCAAGTATGCACACAAAGACAGCTAATACTTTAAGCTAGGAGAAGACCAACAAAAATTTTGCCTCGATGCAAAGTAAGATAGACAGACACGCCAAGCCGATATATTCCTGTCTAGGTGTGTGCGTGTATGAGCACATCTGTGTGTGCGTGTGTTAGCACATGTGTGTGTGCGTGTGTTTGCAAAGGTGTGTGTGCGTGCGTGTATTGGCATAGGTTCACTCAACGCATAGAAAACAAGTTATATAACCTGCTTGCTTGTTAGAGGCTATTGGGCCCATATAAGCTAGTCATATAAAACATATAAACCACATCTAATATGGCTTCATCTACGTAGATATTCTGAAGAGAGATATTCGGGATTATATACAGCCATTAGGCCTGAATGAATTTTAAATCATTTGTTTGTTTTATTGGACAATCCAGTAAAATGGGAACTGTAGGTTTTAAATTCCAATGCTGAAGGTTTTAAATTAAACTTCCCTAGATAGCATTAAGATTAAATTTTATATGGGCTAGTTAAACCTCTATAGTGCTAGCTTACCGATCATACATGTAGTTAAAGGGGGATGGGGGGGAAGACCCCCCCCACAATTCGGTCCCGGGGGAAGGAGGGGGGGTCCCGGCAGGGGGAAAAGAGGGGGAGGGTCCCGGCGAGAGTAAAATTTTCGCCAAAATTTGAAAAGATCGGCATTTTTTGCTGAAGTTTAAGCTACTTTTATCAAATTTTTCGCCAAAAATTGTCAAAATCAGAATTTTTTGGTCAAAAAAGGCAAAAATAGCGTCATTTTTGGGAGGGGGGGGGTCAAAAATGAGTTGACGCAGGGGAGGGAGGGGTCCCACCAAGGGGGGGAGGGGTACCCAAAATTTTTTTGCTGTTACATGTATGTTACCGATTGGTTGACAAGGATAAAGGGTGGATTTCACAAAGGTGGTTTTACTAATGCCCGCTTACCACTGCAGGTTTAAGGTTTAAGGTTTAACGTTTCATTCACACTGGCACTTTAAAGCCCGGTTCATACTCGTCCTTAAGGACTGTCCTTGTCCCTAAGAAATGTCCCTGTCCCTATGCGGGTTTGATTCATACTTTTCTGGTGTCCTTTTCTTTTTCCCTGTCCCTAAGCTGCTTTTGATTCATACTTGTCCCTAAGCAGCTTAGGGAATGTCCTTAAGCAGCCATAAGGACTGTCCCTATGTCCCTAAGCAATGTTGAGCAATGTTCTACTTTTTCCCTGTCCCTAAGCAACTCGGCCAATCAAAATACGGCAGTTACTACATGTGACACGAAGAACAGCCAATCACGGACTAACTCGACTACTAGTGAAAGAAAGTCGTGGGCTTGTGTTGCGGTATTAATTCTATCGTTATTTTTGGGTTACTTAACACATTTGTGCGGGGAAAATATTTGGTTTTCAATTTTTATACCAACCTGAAATATCTTATAAGTGCATAAAGATGTTCTAGTGTTCCAATTTCCATGCCTTGGAAGTCGAGTGGTTATGATTTTTGCTTTTCAACCTATGGATCAGAGTTCGAATCCCATATCCGAAATTTTGGATTTTCTTTTTTTTCAGCCTATAAATAGGGTTGATAACTTTTTCACGGTACTTTAAACAAAACGCAGATTATCCAATGACGTTTGAGCATTAGTTCATGTGAGAAAGACTATTTCCTTGTCCTCAAGGAGTATGAATCAATTACCTCTAAGGACAGGGACAAGGACATTCCCTATAGACCTTAGGGACATTTCTTAAGGACAGGGACAAAGCATGAGGACACAGGGACAAGGACACCTAGGGACAGGGACAAGGACAACGCTTAAGGACAGGAACAACGCTTAGGGACGAGTATGAACCAGGCTTAAGTTTAACGATATTTGGGTGTTGTATATTCATTGGCTGGATGCAGAAGCTCCGCCTACACACAGCTCGGAGCTGATTGACAGAATATAAAAGCTCGAAAAGCTAGAAATTTTTCAACATCGTTAAACCTTAAACCTTAAACCTATGCAGTGGGAATGTACAATATTCTCACTTCATGTTCTACGTTAAACCTTAAATCTTAAACCTTAAACCTGCAGTGGGAAGCGGGCATAAACCATGGTTTTACGTACGTTTTTATATGATTTGCACATAATTCCATTACGAAATATATATCACCTGATTCGTTACGAATTTCGTAGATTTTCTTAAACCATGGTTTTATATATCTCAGCTGAAATTTCAGCAAAACAGAGACCCGCTATGCTGCAGGTTTCGAATTTCAACTGCGCTAAAACCATCGTTTAAGAAAATCTACGAACTTTGTAACGAATCAGGTGATATTTCGTAATGAAATTATGTGCAAATCATATAAAAATATATTTACAAACCATGGTTTAGTAAAACCACTGAAATCCACCCAATGTGTTTTCAGCAGAAGGCTGACAAGTGCACGGAAATCCATTACTGTCCAGTGTAGATCGATGTTATAAATATATATATAATTATATATATATATATATATATATATATAATTATATATATATATATGTATATATATATATATATATATATATATATATATAGTTGGCTAAAATGAAAAATCTAAAATCTGACCTATTTTGAGATACAAAACACCTGGCATATTTTTAGTGGGGGGGGCTGGGGGGGCGCCCCCCCCATTTGGTCCGGAGCCCCCCCCATTTTCGCCCCCCCCCCCCCCCCCCATTTTGAGCCCCCCCCATTTCAGATGGGGTGCCCCCCCCATAGCCCAAAATTTTTTTCCGAAAGGACGTTTTAGCGAATTTTTAGCTGTAGCAATGTCGTGTTCGTCGGGTTTTTGAGTCCTTTTTGGCTAAATTTAGTATTAGCGTAGCTATAATAACGTATGAAAACGTAACATTTAGCGTATAATAACCATTTTTTTCTTATAAAAATAGTGTTTTATCGTGAAATTGGTGCGCCCCCCCATTTTGGTCGACGCCCCCCCCCCCCATCCATGGGGGGGGCTGCCCCCCCCATCGCGCCCCCCCCCATAAAATTTTGCCTAAAAATATGCCAGAACACGTTGCGTGATCATTGTCGCAACAAGCTGAACTTTTGCTACTTAAATTCTACATCTCCGATGAAAGCAAGAGTTGCGTTTTGTCTCAAAGACCAAACATTTTTGGGCAGTCGGAGGCATGCAGATATGGAATACCAAATATGGAGCACGTATATATAATATGTACCCTTGCTGCTTTGCAATTCGTTCTTTTCGTAGCGAAATTGCGTGTTCCCGTCTGTCTCAGACTTTAAGAAACATGGGGGTAGTTATGAACTTATGAGAAGGTTACGAGTGGTACATACAGTGTTTCAGAAGTCTTCACATAACCTTCCCATAAGTTCTGCCATAAAGTTCTCACATAAAATTATATGCTCTCGCTGAAAACCGCATGGAATGCGCACGCACACGCGCTCGCACAATTAGATGCCTAGCAGCACGATCACAGCTTTAAAATCGCGCTCGTTTAAAATCTCAATTTAAAAAGTAATGAATAGGTTTGTTAGTCGATTTAATTATTCAAGCGCATAACAGTTACCACCATACCTGCTGCTGTCGTTTTATAGTAAAATCTTAAAATCAGATTTTTCAGAAAAGTTCAATAAAGTTTTAAAAAATATATTCCCTAACCTATGCCACTTTATGCTCTACCCAGCAAATCAGTTTTCATGCTTTTTTGAGGTTTGTACCAATTATTTAGCTCAAAGGTGAGTTATGGGTGCCCTCACGTTCTCCTAAATTTATGAGAAAACTCGGCACCCACATTTAGCATTTTATGAGTAGCCTGACGTCTTTACATAAATTTATGTAGTAATTATCAGGCTACCCATAAATTTAGTTAGGTGGAAAACATAAATTTATGATAGAACATGAGGTGATCCAGAAGTTATGTCAAGCTTCTGAAACACCTATAACGATATGTAAGACTTTATGGGACCCATAAGACTTAATGTGAAGTTTCTGAAACGACCCCATGGTTACGATACTCCAAAGTGTAGAACGAATCGGCGTGCATGATGGCGTCGTGTGGCGTGATTATTTAACATTTTTTAATGCTTAGTGAGAACACCTTTTGCAGACAGCTTCTGTTACACAATTCTGTCGGATGAACGGACATACCTAGCATCAAGAGTAGTATGCACGGCTTTAACTATGAACCGACTCCTATACAGACATAAAAACTACGATGACAGGGTCTAACCATTAACTAAACTAACTTTCTTAGCACTTGTACTTCACTAATGGCATTGCTTTAAAAGATGACAGAATAAAACGGAAAGTGAACAAAATGTGTTTTCTACAGAATACCCAGGATTCTTCATTTCGTCTGGGCTTGCTTAAATGCATTACCAGTCATGGCAAAGCGACTGCCAATTAAGACAGAATCTGTGTCCTCGAAGGTGCAAATCATAGCGCTTGATCGCTTCCTGGGTTAACTAGGAGACTACTCAGCATTCGGGCCAGGCACGAGAAGCGTGAAAAAATCATCTGCTTGTATCATAATTTATAATCACTAATTGCTTAACAGTTTCCATAATACTTCATTTCATACTTCATACATTGTACCATGTCTACATAGCATATCTATACAAAGGACAATCAAGAGGAGAGTGCTTAACAGATTTTTTCCATTTTCAGGCTGAATTTGGTCAACTGGAGACGCATCTTCGACAAGAAAATGAAAACAATAGATCGGAACATCACATCAGACAGTGTATCACACATGTAAATGCAGCATAATGTACTCGCGTATGCATATTGCATGCATAAGCTTTGATGAAAGATGATAACAAAGAATAGTAAGCCACAGAGTTGCAGGGGTCTGGTGGACGTAGCCCCCAGACATTTTTTTCGATGTTGCATTCAAAACAGTGCATTCTGAGCTTATCACAGGCCCGTCGGGCACTGTACATTATAGATTGTGCAACTCTTCAATTTTTGTGTGCAAAATTTTAAAAGTGTGCATTTGCACAGGGTTTTGCACAAAAAACCCTGTTTGGTGAAAGATAATAACAAGGAAGAGGAAGGCAGAAAGCCCCTAGGGTTCTGGTGCGGCAATTTTCGATTTTGCATTTAAAATAGTGCATTCTGAGTTTATCACAGGTAGATATATATATGTCGGCAATTTTCGTCAAATTTAAGAAAATTTTTCCTATATTCATGTCAGCATTATAAAATAATTGCTAATTTTTAGACTAAAGCATGGGTTTTTTTTGCTAAAATTTCAAAAAATCGTTGAAATTTTTCGCAAACAAGCATATTTTTGGATGACTTGGTACAAGGCTACGCTAGTCGAAATGTCGGTACAAGAAGACCCCCCTTTGACTTCATAGTATCCACTAATGGTACTTCCCGCAATGTTGAATATGTAACAACAGTAGCGATGTGAAACACAAAAACAAAAATAACTCAGCCCGTTGGTTCCGGAGGCGAGCACCTCCGGAGAAAATTATTCGATTTTTAGGCTAAATGTCATAAATTTACGGCTATTTTTGGTAAGCGGTTGCAAAAAATTTTCCCTTGCTCAAGGCAAAAGGGGGGTCCCCTGTATCCACCCCCACCGTCCGCCCTTACTAGAAAATACTGTTATATTACTGTTTTGCTATTGGTTTGACTAGGAATGACGCGTACAGGCACAAAAAACCATTATATTCCGCTAACTACAGAAACGATTCGCTAAAAAAAACGAATGAAAAAGATGCGACTTTTGTCGGTCATTGATAACTGTCACGACAAAAAACATGCAGCTTTAGTTGAGCAGTGGCCGGTTGAACTGAGTTTCCAGCTCTTCTAATTCTGCCGGGCGCACCAAAAAAACCTATCTTCAGGGAACAGTTTCAGAAGACTTCCGCGCAATCTCTGGAAAATCGGCCACACAGACAGCAGTCTATTAAAATAGGGACTTGAGTCAAGTTTGATTACGGTGCCGCGAAAAGCACGACCAAATAAAGTTGGCCAATATACACGGAAGGAGGTTTATAGCCAACGGGTAGGAGTCCGGAAACGCAGTCAGTCTGAATTAAATACGGCTAAGACCTCGGCAGTCACAGAGGAATTCACACGAGTTCATATCGTAACAGAAACAGCCGTCACACTTGATACGCAAAACAGTGCCAGGGAATAACAAACTAGGCAAGAAAATAATTTTATTTATATAAATTTTAAATATGGAATGGAGTTATGATTTAACCACGGCCACAGATGTACATATTGGGGGGGTCCGGGCCATACATGGGCGGGGGGGGGGTTTTCACCCCCCCCCCAGAAGGCATCCTCACCCCCCCCCCCAGACAGGTCCGTCACCCCCCCCCCCCCAGAATGTTTCGAAGGTAGCTCACGGAGTAAAAAATAGTGGCTCACGAAGCGAAATTGGTGGCTCACGAAGCAAAATGGCTCACCCCCACCCAGAATTCGATAGCTGTCCACGTATGGTCCGGGCTGGGGAGGGAAGGGCTTCTTTGGGCGGGGGCAAGGGCAAGCCCCCCCCAGCTTCGAGATTTCGGGACAAGCCCCTCGCAGGTTTGACCACCTGGCTGCCACCTGGGTGCTGAGAGAAAGGTGCCCGAAAACTCAAAAATTGCCCCAGATCGCTGTAAAATGGTTTAAAAATAAGCAAAAAGCAAAAAATTGCTAAGTAGCCAAATTTTGCCGAAACTTCCCCTTTTTAAGCAAAAATTCAAAATTTTTGCGTTTTTGCCCGTTCCAAGCTCCCGAAACGTCGGGACAAGCCCCCCTAAAATTTCGAAAATTCCAAGGTAACGCCCCCCCCCAAACCAAGATCCGGTGTACATGTCCACGGGGATAAGTTCATAATAGTTTTCGTATTCAGAATTTTTAAATGTTCCAATAAAGAAAAGTTGTACAGTATAATGAGCCCTCAGTTGCATCCACATGAACAATTTATTTTTCAGTTTTTTTTTTGAAACGACCAGACATGCCAATATTCAGCAACAAACTGCTGACGGACTTTCACGCTCACATGCCAAGTATGTAAAACCTCACAAGTCACAACTGGCCAATTCGTAAAATGGATTAAACGGATTAGAATAAAATTTGTTTTGCCAATAACTCATGACATAAGTTTATGAATTTATACTAAATTCGCGATAGCAATATTTGTAGCACCTCCCGCTTGTGCACAAAATTTTTTAAGTCTAACTCAACATAGAGCTAAGTTATTAGGCAAAAAACAAATTTTAATCTAATCCGTTTAGTCCATTTTAGGAATTGGCCCGTTGAAGTCGATACTTCCAACCTATATCTTAACAGCATTGGTTGTGCGTAAAAAATGAAGTCTCTGCCCTCCAAGCCACTTCGCGGTCACGCATCTCAGTGGGCGACATTCTCACCAATTTCGTGAATAATGCAGCACATGCTTATATTAGCTGGCTGAAATACAGCACAATATTGCGTGATTGTATTAGCTTGAAATAGGATAAACGTTGTTACGTTACGCTTGCCAAAAAGTGTCTTCTTTATTCACTCACACCATAAACCTTAGCTTAATTTAAGCTTTCTCCACAAATCCAAATTCATCCATATATGTAACACCACAACAATTTTAGGTAACAGCTTCCTTTGGTGGGGCTCCTGTCCCCTAAGGCTGAGCCAACTAATTTATAACCCTAATAACCTACATGTACATATGAGGCGGGGGATGGGGGGGGACCTTCCCCCCAAAATCGAGGGTCCGGCGGAGAGTGTCCCCAAAATTCGGGCAAAATTTAGTACCTAAACACGGCACTTTTTGGGAAAATTTTACAACATTTTGCAAAATTTGGGGTATTTTTGGTCGTTCAGGGGGGAGGGTCCACAAAATTTGGCCGGAGAGGCCCCCCAAATTTTGACCCCGTTACATGTATGCTAATGAGCCCCTATCCCTCCAGGAGTGCCAAATTTTTTAACTTTTTCTGCTTTGCCAGAAGACAGGCTGGATGAACAAAAATTCTTAGAGGGTATCAAAGTCAGGGGCATTGGGTGAACAAACCTTTTTCTGTGCAAAAACGTCTTTTTTACATAAATATTTTTGACAAAAAATTTAAGGACATCAAAACCGCTTAGTCATTAAAAAGGATCATTTTTTAAGTGCCAAGTGAAAAAAATATATATACTTGTCTTTATATATATGTACATGATGCTAAAATAGACTCAATAAAAAATTTTAGGCCGAAAAAATTTTGTTTATATATACATGATGCTAAAATAGACTCAATAAAAAATTTTAGGCCGAAAAAATTTTGCACACGCCGGGACAGTCACTCCTTTATTCCTGACTGGGTCCTTCCCTCTCCGCTGGGAACAAATTTAGAGGGGGCGGTGTCATCCACTATTCACCCCTATTCTCCCAATGACATGTCTGATTTCAACTCAGGTTTCAGCAAGTCAGAAGTGGGCAAACTAAGTTCAGCTAGTCGTTGTCATGTCACACTCGACAGTTCAGTGCTGAGCTAAGACTGCAACTGTAAAAAAATCCACCATAGGTTACACTATAGTCTGCCGGCGCATGTATGTATATAAGTCGGGAAAAAGAAACTGTTCGTCCAGCATTTTTGAAACATATAAAAAGGCTGGCTGAAAATGAATACGGCCATCCAGCTGTGCTTTTTTGAAAACTGAAGCTTAATTGCATCAAGGGGGCCATAAAAAGACGGTCATAAAGTCGGCAATTACTCCCAAAACTCACTTTTGTCCCAAAAATACACCAATCCAAATACATTAGACCTATTACAGTGTGTGTGTACACAGACATACATACACACAGTGACGTATATACAGTCCTGGCCTCAAATAATGTCCTTTCACTCGGAGTTGACACGAAGTCTACTCCTAAGTTCACTCGCAGTTGTAATGAATACCTCAGCGAGAAAAGTTAGAGTGGTCCGAGTAAAGTTTTGTAACCTTTGCTAACCTTTTGACCTGTATGTATAGAGAAAATCTCTAACACCTGACGAACGTAACTGGAACAACTTTATTTAAACCAGCTTAACAATGAGTGTCAAGAGTTACCGAATAGATACAATATATACACAGAGAATATGGCTGCTCAACCGGTTCAATTTCAAAATGTGCCGGTGACGTACTGACCTGAATAGGCTTCGTTCGATAACGAGCGATGGCAGGAAACCCAAGCACAAACTTAACATCCCAACTCTGTAGTCTGGAATACTCATCCAAAGGAACAGAGCCAGGGGGGGGGGCTAGGATGGAGGTATTCCACCCTCGAAATTTTTAAACAGTGAAATAATATACCATATTCTTCTTCTTCCTGCACCCTACACCCGTGCATCTGGGAGTGCAGGGGCGGGTCCACCCTGTGATCTCTGTTGCTCGGCCGGAAAACGTTTCCGATACGTCTCCAATTGACAAAATTTGACCAAAAATAAAAAATTTCTGCACATTTTCTGTCACCAAAAAGTCATTCACCCTGCAAATCTTTTTTGAGCCTTATACTTTATACTTATGCCCATCGCTTACATACCCAAGCAAGGGAAAGTGGGCTGTAAGTCCACATGACAATAACTTACCCAATAACTACATGACTAATTCTGTCCCTCAAAAATACAAAAAATAGTTTTGTCTTCGAAAACATCTAAGTTCACCAGAAACACGCAGGGTTCAAGACATCAAGTTTTTACAGTTATATCATGCCCATCCAGCACTCTAAAATACTAGCTTCTACAAAAAAACTAAAAACTTCACACTAGATACGACGAAAACATGAAAACGTAAGTACATAAGCTTTCAAAAAACACTACTTATGCAGCAAAATTAAACCCTAATATGGCAAAAACACACTCTTAAAAATAACACACCACGGCAACGCTGGATAAATAGTATGTTTTTCAAAACCCAAACGAAGACATATTTCAAGTTTTCAGATTCGCATACATAGATTTTGTCATTTGTCATTTTTTTCAAAAAGCACAACAAAAACAAAATATCATGATCATGAATATCTGTGCATAAAAAGTTATCAAAACTAAATACATATATAATAAATATATAATAAATGGACTAGCTCGCACATACACAAAGTTAGTACAGTAGAGAATGCAATCTAAAGACCACAGTGTCCGGGAAAGTTAGGGCTAGCGTCCCCTCCTCAGAGTTATGCAAATTAGAGAACAAGGCAGGAAGGCAGGCAAAATGATGGACGCAGACACGATACGAGGTTGGCCAATCACTAATGGTTGGATAGAACAGGCTAAGCCAGCTATAATGCTCTGCTGTCTGCCCAGGCTGGGAGTACAGGCGGCCGCCCTCAGTTCTCGTGCTCCTGCTAGGCCCACTGTGCTCTGCATACGTACAGCACGGGTCTAGGGCGAGCAGGCCTGAAAGCGGAGGTGCTCAAACACAGCTCAAGAGGCAAAATCAATAGCATTCGTGGCATATGTAAGTAAATGATATATCACAACTCATTTGGGTGGCTCACAAAAACCAACCAGGCTTCACTCAATGAACGAGGCAGGCAGGCCCAGACCCCACCGGTTACAGCGGTTGAACCTAACCTGTCCAAACACTACTCTAGGCCAACTGCACAACCTACACAACGCAACGACTTGTATTTTTTGTGCAATACAGCTGAAAATGATATATGTACAGAACGTATGCACATTAAGAGACAAGGCAGTAATCCTGAGGCTGTTGGAAACACTGGATAATAAAAACTGGGATCACATTCGTCACTGATTCAAGGAAAAACACTGATAGCGGTACTTTGATGTAAGATACTGAACTGCTATGCATCCGTATGTATATATCATTGTAAAAGTACATATTATATATAAATGTATGTATTATGTATGTATATACTACGTATATACATAACGCGTCTCAGATCACGACAACTCCTGCTACCGAAAAAAGGTAAACAAAAACAAAAAATAGCAAAACATGGAAAAACGCGAGCCCTGAAAAACATCTCCCCCTACAAGCACCCCACAAGACATGCCCTTCGGACAGCTGAAAACACAAAATGCCCCCACTAAGGGCCAAATAGCGTCTCCCTGCAGTGAGATCTGCACATTATTCAACAGTGAGTCACCATGCACGGCAGCGATCCACTTACAAAAGCACACAGCAAAAGCAATGTAAGTTGCAATTGCAAACATAATTGGACACTGATTTTTGCACAATTTTTAGACCATGCTTAGTTATATTAACTGAAGAAGTGAAGATAACCGCAAAATTTCGAATCATCCAGCCACAAAAACCACATGAGGCTCCCCTACTCCCCTGAAAAAATTTTCGGTGATTCGCAGAAATATATATATCACCGGCTACGCCATGCAAAAACATCCACTCAAACAGAGAATACTCCCAAACAAAAACTCCAAGCAAAGCAGCAGCAAGCAGTTTTAGCTGTGCATTTGTCTAACTGAAGACGCCCGGGGCGAGCGCCTACGTTAAAAACAGACCCCCGACAGCTTCAAAATTATTTTTCAGCGGAATTCAAATGAATTTACAGGAAAAAAGGCCACAGAGCATTTCAGAATGAGTGAAAAAACTTAGGAGAAATAAATTCAGTTAGACTTGAGCTCACGTTCTACATATACTTTTACCGACATGTTACGTTTAATTCAGAGCGCGGCGACTGAAAATTAAATTTCATTCTGTGCTAATAAAACTTGAGTGGAGGATAAAACTCATACCATACATAAAATACGTCCATCCATGAGTATGTTTTTTAGAATCCTAATATAGAACTGTCCGTCTGTCCAATTAATTATTGGTAATACAAACTTCAACTCGGCTATGACAGAAAGCTTGCGCAGTAAAGCACTTACTCGTACTTGTCCTTAAGAATACAGAGACAGGGACAAGGACAAATTTCAGCAATCTGCTATGAAGATAGGACTGAAGAGTCTTGGCTAATTTTTTGTATGCAATCTGGAAGTCACCTTGTTATCTTCATGCCAATAAATGGCATATTTGGCTAAGTAGATTTCATGGAACTGCTTAAGGTGGTAGTAACGTTTTCGACAGTTTTGCAGGAGTAACACTTGACAACTTACGACTAATTTTCAATCAATAATTTATAGTACGCATATTAATTTAGGAAACTATAATTTATTATGAGATAAATCCTTGCTAAAATAGCTAGAAACATTCATTTTTAATTTTCACAGAAAATATTTTTCAGCCAGTTACGACAATTTTTCGTAAATTTTATGCTTAGCTAAGCCAAAGTAGTAGCTAGTCAAAACGGCCGTTTATTGAAAAAAGAAAAAATGACACACGGGCATGTCAAAAACCTTCAATTTAGATGCCAAAACTTATCCTTCCGCTTTTCACTTTTGAGATTACGTCACATTTATGTAACATTTTTTTTTGAACTAAAGTACATTACACAAAAGTCCGCAAAACTTGACAACTACTACAAGGATTTTGTTCAACATTTGGGATAAATTGGCACACATATATGTCTACTCTATACTAACATTTCAAAAATTTTATTTGCTTAAATTTTGCGTTACATCAATTTCATTCACAGAAATCTGTAAAAATGTACTTCCGTGGGCTGAATTTCAAGTCTCGATGTTGCAATCATTTCATGCGTTATTTTACATGTTTTTCAGACAATTTCTGATGTGTCAATTTTTTATTTGTAATGTATTAATTTAGCCTATTTGTGAAAAAATTAGATTCAAAAAATCGTATATTTTTCAAAATTCGAAAAAATTCAAAATTAAAGGTCCGTAACTTCTTCTGCAAACTTCTTTTCTGCATCATATAAATGCACCAAACTTGGCATTAAAATTCACCTTGTTATTGGCTATGTTGGTGTAAAGAATGAAATTAGTTGGAGTTACACTGTCAATTTGGTTTTTTTTTTTGGGGGTTTTTTTTTTTTTGTTTTTTGGGGTGGGTTGTTTGATATATGTTTTTTTTTCTTTTTCTTCTTTACAACCAAAACAAGAAAAATGCAAAAATTCACGAAATTTGACTACTTTGACAGTGTCTGCTGACTAGCTTGTTACAGATTTAAGCTAGATAATGTGCATAAGTGTAGTTTCAGTCAAGTTCTTTAACGTGAAGAAGACAGCTACTACATTCATTGAGTCAATCAAACGTTATAGCACGTTATAAAAACTGTCGAAAACGAAACTACCACCTTAAGCACAAAATGAAAGGGACAAGCACAAGTATGAACCGGGCTTAAGGTGGCGCTCTGAATAACCGACTTTGGGCGATAAAATTTTTCATGTAAGTTTCCGTTAATTAACTCAAGAAGAAAAGTTGTTCCAAATTAAATTAGCTTTCATTTGATGTATATAACGTCAAATTTTGTTCAACTTAAAATTTTAACCTATTTTTCAATGGGAAAAAACTTTAGATCGATGTACCAAAAAATTCTATAATATGGCTTTTGGTACTTTTTGAAACAGTTCTATGTAGCTAATTGCCCGTTGCAACTTTTCAAAAAGTCGTTTGTGTAGGCAAACCTTTCTAAAAAAATTTCCAAAATACGTTGACCAACATTGACAAAAATAAACTATTTTTCAAACGAATTTTTCGTTAGCTACTTTTTGGCTTCTGAAACTTTTCTCAGCGGATTTTAGTACAGAAAAATTAGCTCAATTTTTTGGAAAATACGTATGTGTACGCAAACTTCAGGTTTTTGAAATTGGGCTATAGCGCACATTTTTTTAAGATTACTGTCAGCTGCGAAAACCGATCCGCCTGAAACAAACTTTGCAGACTGTTAGAGCAGATGTTTATGGAGGCGCCGAACTTCTTGAATGGTAATTATTATGATTTGGCTCAATATGATAAGCTTTTTAAAACGTTACTTTTGATAGAAATTAAAATAACTAAAAATTTATCGGTGGTAACGAAAACTTGATAAAACTGGCACCTCGGCAAGATAATTGTCTTTAAGTTATAGATTGTTAAATTTGGTTGAGGCACCATTGAGCTACGTCATTTCAAAAGTTAGTCGAATTTTTCAAAATTTAATTTTGATGCAGTCATAAAATTTGCTAAAATGTTCCAAGACTCATCAAACTTTACAAAAATGCTTGCCTGGTGTTCATCTTGATTGCACTTAAGCAAAAAATTTCGTATCAGCAAGAAACAAAAAATTATAGCAATTTGACTTATTGGAAGTTACTCAGAGCGCCCCCTTAAGCGACCAGTACACATGTGCAACTGAGGAATTTGGGGTGAAAGGGGAACAAGTAAGCCTGGGACTCTGGGAGTATGGGAGAATCACCCCACGCCAATGTGTGGTGCCAAGGTGATAGGTGAAACCAAGCGTAAACCGTGAAGATTCAGGGAATTTTACGGAAAAAAGCCCAAGACATCACCATATTTCGCTTCATGAGCCACCAATTATTGCTTCCTGAGCTACCTCCAGAACATTCTGCGGGGGGGGGGGTGAAGCGCCTGCCTGGGGGGGGACTGAATATGCCTTCTGGGAGGAGGTGTGAAACCCCCCCACGCCCAGGACAATACAATAAAATAGATTACTTTACAATATCATCAAACAAACGTAATGACACTATCATACCGAAATCTGTTAGGCCAGCCTTGCATAAAAGCCCTGCGGTACATCTGAAAACAAAACAAACAAATAGTAGACACCACGCTAAATTTCAAATTAAAAACTGGAAATTGTGCGAAAACTGAAATAAACTGTTCTACTTTCAACTTTTAAGTCCTAACTATGACTGATGCGCGTACGATTAGTCAGCCTAAACAGACACCTCCAGCCAAAAACTTGTTCCGCGTCTAATCTGACAAAACTTTACAAAGAACTAAGATTACTCAATTGTTGGCAGGAATAGTATATAGCAACTAGTAAATGGAACGTGCAAACGCTCTAGGTTGACTCAAAATAACAGATACCTGCCTCCCGCCTGGTGCTTTACACCACAGAAAAGGGTAGACGGAATGAAGGACCTTTTACCTACACTGGTGTACAGTGAAAGGAATTGGTGCGGTTAAAAAAGATTTTTAAATACTAACCAACTTCTACTCTTGTAGTTTCAGTTTACTGGGATTTTTTCAGATTACAAAATCACAAAATTCAGTTACGGCACTGAAACGGAAAATGCAAATCAACATAGACAACGGAAGAGCCCAAAAAACACTGGGAGTCTTTCTTAACTTTGTACATGCACTGGGATGAGTCTTTCTGACTGCTGTATTGAGTATTGCGCTAATCTATATAAAAGACAAACTGGTGTTAGTCCTACATTATTTTTGTTCCTTCTAGAGAAGGAACTATTGTTTTGAAATCAACTCTGCGTAGTGTAAAAGTAGCAGCCACATGTTGTTCAGCGCATATGATTAACATGTAAAGTCAGTATGGGAACCGACAGCTCTTTTTTTCAAAGACAAGTCTTTTTTTTATAATTTTTCATGAAATAATAGTCAACAACACTTTTGCACATATATTGAGCTGTCATTTGCTAGAATTTCGTGATTTAAAATTTTATTGTATGATAAATTTTTAGACTAGATCCACATGATAATCACGTGATTGTCTAGACTGCTGTCTGTTTTCTTCCTTTCTTTCTCATAGTAATAACCAAACATTGCTAATATCGAAAAGGAGTAATAACCAAACATTGCTAATATCGAAAAGGAGTAGTCGAGTCGAGTGGTCAAAAGCGCTGTAAACGAAGTTTGATACAGACTACGTCACGGGTTCGACCCCCCCAGCGTTGTTTTTTTGCAAAAAAATTACGCAACTTGTGTCTGCAAAAACTATTTTGACAGGACATTTCCTTGTCAAAACATGCAATAAGAAATTTTTGTCAACTAGAACATGTGTTTTCGAAAAATTTGTTGAATTCAGCACGCAGCACCTATAAACCACTGAAACTAAATCAAGTATTTACACAGGTATTAGTGCTTTCTATACATGGAAATACATAAAAACAAAGGTGACGCTAAAATATTTTGGGTAACACGCAGAATTTGCACTCGGCGAAGGAACCTTGCCCTTTTGAGGCCTGCTTGCTAACGTGTTTTGCAACTTTTTATTGTCAGTAATCTATTTTGGAGGTACAAAAGTTAAAATTGTATGTACATACACTTGTGTAGAACATAATCGTCAAACAGAAGGTTAATATAATTGATGCCGTTTTCTAAAAGAGTCTTGAACTCTTCAATTAGTAAGGTCGCATTCACGTACTAAAGCTACCCATTTTGATTCCATAGCAGCCAACTGTCGAAGTCCCACCTAGAGAATTATGCAAACGGCCTGAACCTCAGTGTATCAGGACGAACGCGGCAATAACCGGTCTGGCAAGAATACTCAAACGGCAGGTAACATCCATCCATATATTATATTATATACAAATAAGCTCTATAGATCTCCAAAAATATTTAAATGTGTCAATAGAGGTTGCATTGTTGCGGTCTGCTGGCTGATAGCGTGTTAAAGGAGGAGAGCGTTGCTGTTTCTATACCTTGAATGATGTAAAAAATCAAATCCAACTACAAAACTTTCAGTTCTCCAATTTATGTATTATTATTAATCCATTACCCAACCCCGCTCCCTTACTAAACAACATCTGCTAAACACTTTAGCGAGTATATATATATATATATATATATATATATATATATATATATATATATATATATATATATATATATATATATATATATATATATATATATATGTCAAATCGAAATTAAGTACATATACCAGTAATCACACCTGATATAAATCAAGTGTCATAGGCCATAGCCGGTAATTACGAAATTATTTTCTAAATCAAACTTAATGCCACATTCGCTAAATCATGCCATAAAATGACCCAAAAAAACTTTTCAAAGCAGGACGAAAAAACCGAACGGACTTATATACCTGCCGTCTCAGACAAATTTTATTCAATAATCCTCAGACTCCGACCTAATGTAGAACAGCATAACTTAGCCAAAAGTAGACTTTCTAACACAGCCGGGCTGCCTATAAGGTATCTTGCTGAAGAAGGCTGACTTCATTTATGAGCAGTTTTTCCTGGCGCTATTCGAAGCCTGACGCTGAGCTGCTAATCTACATCTCCGAAAGAGCCAATAGGCTTGTCCCAGCAGCTTCGTCTAACGGGTCTCAAATAAAGAGGACTTGCCATTATTTCATTGCAATGTGGGTAGGTGAGCTAATCAGAAAATTCGTCGGAGCGTAAGCCCAGTCAGCCCACCGTGATTACCCTCCCGACCTTGGCCGCCCCTGCTATGCCGGGCCACGTCGGGTGGAATAAGCCAAGAGGCCTGCCACGGGCACTGCCGCAAATGATATTAAGTCCGATTGACAAATGACGACAGCAAAACAACACAAAGACCAGCACTCGTCGCAGTACGTATAAAAACACGCTGCTCAGTTTAACAGGTTCCTTCCACATCTCATATCCCATATATACACGAGACATATATACATATATATGTAGAGCGGATAATGGATACCCCACCCAATCCCAAAACCAAGGGGTCGCGGTGGGAAGGTCCAAAAATGCGGGCATATAACTGGGTAAAACTAGCACTGTTTACAAAACTCTGCAAAATTTCAAGTATTTTTGGTTGATCAGGGGAATGTACACCAAAATTTGGCCAGAAAGGCCCCCTCAAAAAATTTGTACTCATTACGTTGCAAACCCCTGTACACAGGGGCGTAGCCAGGATTTTTAAAAGGGGGGGGGGGGTCGCACCTTGTCCACTTTTTTTGCTCTTTTTTTACACTCACTGTTGCGTGGTTTGGGGGGCGTCAGCCACCATAATCCCTTTTTTACATAAAAAACGTAGTTTTGGTCATTTAAATTAAAAGTCAGTGTTGCGGGGGTCTGGGGCGGCAGCCCCCAGAAAAAATGGGAATTTTTTCAACTTTTAGGCCAAATTTGGTCAACTGGAGACGTATCAGAAATTTTTTCAGCCAGGAAATTTAAAACAAAAGATGGGAACGTCACATCAGACAGTGTAGGTATTACGCAATGGTAAATGCAGCATTGAGCATAATATGTACTCTTGTAGACATATATATATGGCTTTGTGAAAGATAATAAGAAGGAATAGTAAGCCACGTAACCGTAAGCCACAGAGTTGCAGGGGTCTGGGGGCGGCACCCCCCAGTAAAAAATTTTTAAATTTTTCCGATTTTTAGGGCAAATTTGGTCAACTGGAGACGTATCAGAAATTTTTTTTGGCCGGGCGATAAAAACCAAAGGGGGGGACCCTTGTTGACAATTTCTTCCGGTTCGACCAAAAGGGGGGGTCGCGACCTAAGCGACACCCCCCCCACTGGCTACGCCCATGCCTGTACATACCCAGTTGCGTCGCGGAAGGGTATTTATTGTGCTCATCTCCGTTACCAGGCCCTTTTTACACAATTTATAATGCTTTGTGTCCGGCGTCCGCTTTCTCTCTTTCTCCGGTCACGGTCCGTCTCTGTATTTTTAAAAGCAAAAAGTGCACCACTTAAAATCGAACAATTTTGTTCTATTTTTTGTTCTAAGTACGCCACTGGAGATCTACAAAGGACAGACACAAGTATGGCTAAGTAAGTACGTACAGTACATGCTATCCATAGCTACTGCTAAATTTGTGAGAGGAAATAATATATGATAACAATGGAAACGTTAAATCTAAGACAGATTAATCGTTGAAATTGGAGTCAGCGCAAACAAAAACAGAATGTACTTATTGAAAATACATGTAAATAATAAGGCATGTAAGTCTATCGTGTTGTGCTACAAAGAACAAAGAAGAGTGTCCGCTGTCAACCCTGCACGCACACAAGTAGTTAATTTGCGTCAAATGATAATTAGGTAACGAACTGTTCTACAGTATGTAACTCGCCAAGACGACTACAGCTGCTTGGAAAGGAAACAATAAAATGAGTAATGCTGAGATGACATGCAAAAGTTTCACAGAAAAGTAACTTTCTGCCACCGCTCGACTAAAAAGGACAATATTGCACGGAAGTATTATATATATATTCCTCATGTGGTATTCACATTCGAGTAAATTTTGGCGTTAAAAATTGAAAAAACTGATTTTAAAAACTCTAAATATTTGCTGCAAACTACAAAGACACGACTGATTAAAGTTAAAGAATCTGATAAATCGACATCAAAAAACTGCGTTTGTATATTTTAGCTGATGATAGTCGGCATACCAACCAGATTTCATAAATCATTCTAACCCAACCCTAAACAAAGTCCTATCAGATCCGCCCTATGAAAACGCTGCTAGCAGGATTTCTATTTTAAACTTTCTGAGGACGAAAATTTCTCTTATTACTTCTACTTATGTACATTTAGACAGTATCTAGATTGACTACAAATTATGTTTTAAATAAGATTTATTTTTTTTATTGACGAATTTACTGAAAGGCTGGTTTATAGTTCAACATGATCCCGCGAAGCGGTTTAGCGGCCACGCCTATCCGGTTCTTGTTTCCGACTGTTTACAAAGAATTTTGTCAGGGGGGGGGGGCAGGCAAATAGGTGATCTTGGTTCTAGTAGCAAACGTCCATCCGGAGTTTAAAAATAAAAGCTCACAATTACACACAAAAATATATTCGTCACTGTCAAATATTCATTTCCAGTATAAACTGTCGTCAATTCACAATAGCGACTTGAATAAAAGATTTACGCTTTTCTAATAAATTAACATGTTATCTTAAAAACCACACATTACACAGCTACATAAGTAAGATACACACGTATATAACGCATATATACGTATCTATAAGTATTTCTGCACACGCAATCGGACTATGTGCGCTTAG
>JASANF010020830.1:0-109968 GCA_030248245.1 Trissonchulus sp. WLG1_4 | reverse complement strand
TACTTCATTCATTACGTGTCGAAGTAAAGACTCTTGAAAAAAGGCCATTCCTAAACTTTCTTAACAAAACGGACTGGACTTTTGGCAAGATAATTTCAAATTAAGTATACTATTTGAATGGGACATACCACGAAACACCAACTTGAAAATGCGAATGTTAAAAAAGCCGGTTAATGTTCACAAAGGAACTGGCTTTGTCGCGGTCTTATGTTCACCACTGAAAAAATTATCCCGACAATTTTCTTCAAATATGTACTAGGATTAACTTCTACACCATCCTCCATAACTGGAAGTTATGAAACATGATGTTTGAATATATTTCCGGCTAATCCACTTGAATCAAATTTACAAACAGGTTAGCAAAATGGAATTAACATCAGAACCCTTACTTATGCGGTGTTATGCCACCAGGGTTGACCAATAGGACATTATCAATGAGATTAGGTTGTTCGGTGGCCAGCGAATAAATCGGGTAGCAGCCGGCACTGTGTCCAATCACAAGGTCCACTCTGAAATATTTTTTATTTTAAAATTTATTCTTTTATTTTAAAATACAATTTTTTGTATTTTAAAACTTTATTTCATTAGTTTCGACCTGGGTTTTTTTTTCGCAAAAACGTTAGCAATTGCGAAAAAAAATTGGTGATTGCGAAAAATTTTCAAACCTTTTCGCAAAATTGCGAAAAAATTTTGACGCAGTGGAGGTGAACTCGTAAGGTCTATGCGCTGATTTTTGTGGTTTAGTCGGAAAACATTCCATACAACTACCTCAATTGAGAAAATTTGGCCTAGAAAATTGAAAATTTCTCCGACTTTTTGTGATCTCTTAGGCCCGGAAATCGTGCAACTTTGTGGCTTCATGTTTCTAGTGACTGTAACTGGGAGAGATTTTCTTTCAGTGTAGCATCACACCCAACATGTAACACTAATAGACACGTTGCACCTACAGAGGTCGGGAGTTGAAAGAATTAAGAAACATTTCAAAATGTTAGCACTTTTGATACCTAACTCGTCATTTGCCGGGCTCTTCTCAAAATTTCTTTACGGTTGATCATTTCTTATTGCTAAAATTGTTAAAAAGTACACAAAAACGGCTTTAGTAAATTTAAGTGAAGTGTCAAAATAGTTGCTTTTTGGCCAAAGCGGTAAAAATCGTGAAACTTATAATTTGCATAGGCGTAATAATGTTTTATTAACATTCGAATGTAAATGTACTGCATTAGATAACAAAAGTTGGCTGCTCAAAGTATTGATTTTGCGAAGAAAATTTCAAGCTTTTCGCAAAATTGCGAAAATTTGCCAGCGAAAAAAAAACCCAGGTTTCGACAGAATACTTTAAACTATGGAGGTAGTTCCAGAATCAAAGCTTTTTTACAAGAAATTTATTCAAAAGCTATTTTAGGGCGATAGAACGACCGTTGAAGTAGAAATAAAACCCAACACACTTTTTTCAAAACTCAGTGCCAAAGTTGCCTTGACTACTTTCCAGTCGGTTACAATATTCAATTTAAGTTGACTAGTTACTTAACAGGCTTACAACTCAGTAAGCCGGTGAGTTAGCCATTCAACATTGACATTTGGATCTACATAAAATTTCCTGACATTTTTGGTATTTTTAATAAAACGCAGTGGCTTTATCCTTTGTCGAATCTGTTTAAAGAACTGGTTTCAAAAAAAGTAAAAACACTGGTTCAAAAATGAAACTGGGTTTCTGGAACTTATCCCTTAGGGCTTGCTTCTATTTTGTAACAACACAATCTGTCGGGTGTTAGCCTTTTTAAAATGCACGTACATGCAGTAAACAGTAAATTTGAAAAAACGGAGTAAGAAACAACTATTTTTTGTACAAAATTCATCTTTTTGAAATATGTGTTTATTTTTGATGTGTATACTAAGACTTACTTTTCTGGGACAACTTAAACGCTTTAAAACAAACATTAGTTATACTATCAATAAGGTTTACGTGTCTATTAGGTATATTTTTGTTCTTGATACGTAGGTCAGTTTGTTATGCGTTGAAATATCATAAATTTTTATCAGGTTCAACAAGACCATCGTGCGTAAAATAGTCGCACCTAAATTACAAACACTGTTTTCAACATACATATTCAACGTATTCTTAGCTTAAATATGGTGCAAATATCATTAAATATGAACATTTCCTTTATTTGTTACAATATTTCTAGTAAAGAAGCTTTTTCTCATCCACAAATTTAGGGTTTTTTTATTTTGATTTGAAAAGTTACTACAAAATACATGTAAAACGCGCTTAGCGAATTGCTGACCATTGCACCTTGTTTGCTCTCAGTGATTTTTCGGTTGCCGATGGCACTTATGCATCTGACGACAGTGATCATTATCATGATATCACCTGTAATAGCTGCGAAACGCTGACCTATACACTAACTGACATGGACCAAAAGGTGAACCATGTTAAGAATTCAGACTTGATTGACGAAGAAACAGTCATCGATTTTCAAAATGCAAAAAAAGCTATACTTGAGTAGAAAAAACACATAGTCAGAACTGTGAACCAGGAAAGAGCAAAAGAAGTTATTCTGGACTATATGGCAGCTGGCACAGACGTGTATCTTGTCCTCGACTGGGCTATGAAGTGGTTACCTATAAGTGGCCGCGAAGAGCAGTCAGAATTTTATGGAAAACGTGGATTAACGTGGCATATAACCGTCGCTTTTATTAAAGAGGGTCCTGTTAAGTTTTCAAAACGCACGTATGTACACGTCTTTGATGACGTTGTTCAGGATTCAAATGCTGTTATTGCCATCCTTAACGATGTTTTGGTCAGAATTAAACAGGAAAAACCAGCTGTAAACAGAGCATTTATCATGTCTGACAATGCCGGATGCTACCATTCTGCGAATACCGTTGCTCTTATTCCTGAAATATCAGCTATAACAAGTGTAAATATAGAACGTTGAGATTTTACAGATCCACAAAGTGGCAAAGGTTCATGTGATAGAATGGCCGCAGTTGTCAAAAGACAAGTGCGTTTGTACGTTAGTGAAAAGAATAAATGCACAACAGCGAAAGAACTTGTTAATGGAATTGCTTCGTATAGTGGCGTTAAAGGTGTGACAGTTATTGAAGCTGAGCTTCGAAGTACATACGCGCATCAGGAAAAAATAATTCGGGAATAAATTCACTCTACAGCTTTCAATTCAAGCTACAAATACTTAAAGGCTGGCAAGCGTCTGCTGTAGGCAAGGGTAAAGTAATTTCGTCTAAAATTTGGTCCAAGGCGAAACATCAGTTCACTATAACGCCGAAAACTATTTACAACGAAGGTGTTTTATCTAAAGCATGCGAGCGGCAAATGACTGTAAGGGCGAAAAACTTTTTGCGCCAACAGAATATTTGAAGTGGTAGCAAATTAACAGTTTTTTTCACACAAGAAGCAGTTCGAAGAAGGCAAAGAGATACTGCCAGTTTGGAACAAAGAGTTTCTGATTCAGACGAGTCCATCGACGATGAATGCTTCTTGGAAGATAGTAATTTTGTTGATGCAGAAAATTCTATTCTTGCAACCGTAACTCAAAATCTACCACAAGAATTTGACGACATGCAGGATACAACTGCAACCACTGTCAGCAAGTCGAATAGAAAAAAAACGTCCTGACAATTCGAAGTGAAATAAGTGAGGGCCAATTACTACTAAAGCGGAATAATCGACCCTTACATTTCTAAAACGGCTGTAGCATCCAACTTTTAAACTAGAACTATAAAAAGTTTTACTACAATATGGTTTGATTAATCCGCTAGATCTGAATTATAAAACACTATTTTCTAATTGTTTAGTATAAAAAATAAACTATTACGTAGAGTGACAAATTGGCCTCTCAAACTCTGCTAAATATATCACGTAGTATTAGTGCTTTGCTGATGTGGCTCTGCAGTAAAATGTGAAACTGTGAAGTTGAACTATGAAAACTTAAGGTGTAACAATTTCATTCACAATTTTTATTTTATAACCAACAAGCAATAAGCCACAACACTATAAGCAACGAAAAGAGTGATGCTGCAAAAACTGCTGCAGGTTTCATTTCGCACTTACCTGACTATTAAGGAGCAAGAAAATGATAAAAAGATATATATGCACAAGGCATATATAAATATTTTTTCGCCATATATATATACGTATACCAAACTAAATAATGTAACAATAACAAACGCAATAACATAACAATTGCAATCAAAGAACATAAACATAACCATCATCAAGTTAAAACCTAAATTTGTGGATGAGAAAAAGCTTCTTTACTAGAACTATTGTAACAAATAAAAGAAATGTTCATATTTGATGATATTTGTGCCATATTTCAGCTAAGAACATGTTAAATATGTATGTTGAAAGCGGTGTTTGTTGTAAATTAGGTGTGACTATTTAACGCATGATGGTCTTGTTGAACCTGATCAAAATTTATGATATTTCAACGCATAACAAACTGACCTGCGTAACCAAGAACAAAAATATACCTAATAGACACGTAAATCTTATTGATAGTATAACTAATGTTTGTTTTAAAGCGTTTAAGTTGTCCCAGAAAAGTAAGTCTTAGTATACACATCAAAAATAAACACATTTCAAAAAGATGAATTTTGTACAAAAAAGCTTTGTAATCAAACTTGTGTAACTGCCAAAAAATGTAACTGTAAAAAATTTGTGACCGCCCCAAAACTTATACTAATTTTATGGTACTTTTTTACTCCTGAATCGCCTGTCTAACGAGCTTACTGTTGAGCTTTCAAGAGTTATATGACAGCCGAAACCAAACCTACAGTCATAAAAAGTTCCTAATTCCTTGCGCAATATATTGACGTTATTTTGATATGCAAACCAATTTGTTACGCGAAGTAAGTGAGCAGTTGAAAGAAAAAATATAGCTTCGTCTCAAGCAGCCGAAAAACATTGAAATGCTAAAACTTTGAAACACCATAACTAAAAATTTAATGGCCCAAATTTCATAATAGTTTGGCACGTATGTAGACTCACCAATACTAACAAATAGACAAAGTTTCAGCGAATTCGATTTTTTGACCCATCGCGACGTCGTTCGATTTTCTCAGAAATCGACTGATATATATATATATATATATATATATATATATTATATAACTACAATAAGCTCACAGATGGATACAGTTTCCGTCCGGGCCGTGAATGGCGGGTAAAGGGTCGGGCCAGAAGAAGTGTCGAACGAGGGTTTGGTTGTGTTTGACGTCCCACAGGTGGAGCATCAGCAGTTGACTGTGTATCGTGCAGACGGTGACCAGATAGCGGTGAAGGTCAGGAGGCCAAAAGTCACCGGACCAGCAGTAGCTTTCGCAGTAAAACGGGCTGGAGACTGAAATCAGCATGAAAGCCGGGAAATAATTACATGTCCTTCAAATCAAAGTGAAAGTGGTAGTAAGAAAGGGTGGGCGTTGTACTGCGGTAACCGCAATTTTAATAGTGGACTGTCTGGCACACACTATGCCTACTAGTACTCTTGGTTCACACAAAAAACCTACCACAGCCATCACTTTGAGCTGGGTACGTGGGAACGTTGTTTGGGGCCGAACTTGAAAGTGCATCTAGAGCCATGCGCAGTAGGCAGTTCACCAGATTGGCCAGCTCTTGATATCGGACAAAGTTAGCAATCACCACACCACAGATACGCTCCCCTTTCTGTTCATCCATTAGGGTCCTGAAAAAAACAGTAAAAAAATACTAAATTAAAGTTTGTCTGTTGTTGGGTTGCCGACCACCCGCGACCCATTACATTCATATTCCTGTTTTTTCCTGTGAATTTTAGTTTTTTACTCGTTTTTCCCTGGAGTTAGTGGGGGGATTGGTCCCAAACTTTGGTGGGGGGGAGACCCCTGCTATGAGTAGTTGTGCCCTCCACCTTGGTGACCCCTTGACCCCACCCAAAAATGAGGGGGTCCTCAGGGGTCAAATTTTCGAAATTGAGATTTTCATCTTTCTGGGGGTAATATTTGAGCCCCTGAACATGAATCCGAGGTCCATTTTTGTTATTTTGAGTTTCCATATCTCAACGGCGTCGTTAAAGTAATTCTAGAAGGGTCGCCGTTTCGGTTCGTCTGTCTGTGTGTGTGTCTCTCTACTTAAAGCCTCAGTCAACGCCAATTTCGAAAAAAAATTGGACAACCCGAACTAAACAGTTTCTTTAGAATATCGTAGTTGCATGAAATCTATTCTATTCAAAGTCAAAGCCACAGCTAAGTACCTACTTAGTCTTACTAGTTACTCAAACAGGACTACAAGAAAATGAACCAATTTGCTTTCTATAGTTGCTCTCTATCAAAAGTTCGGACACCTCAATTTGATACGCTTCTCTTGCCGCCTGTTTTCCGAAACATCTTCCAAATTTTCAAAAAACCCTCACTCATTTTTTCCACAAAGTCTTCTCTCACTCATCCAACGGACTGTGGTACAAAAATAAAAAGTCGGGTCACGTGACGTCGAAAAATTTTAAGACTCAAGTTCCCAAAGACCCTCCCCCACATTTTTTGAGGTCAGAGGGTTATCCATATAGCTGGGGCAAGACTGATCTATTAGTCTGCTCCATACCATGCAACGAGCTCCTTAGTGTTCTTCGATGGAGCCACAACATGATCTGCGATCAGCCAATACTGATCCAGACCCCCCATTTCGTCAATAGAGAATCGCACCATCAGGTGGGGGGGCACACGCGGGTTCCAGACCAAAGTTAGCCACACGTGGGAGCGAGCCTCACGCCACGCCAACACGCCTGAAGTAGGGCAAATGGAAAAGAAAAGGGGTTGGTGGATGGAATCCCAAAAAACACAAAACAAGATCTAATAGATTACGATTATTATTCATTATTATCATTATCACAGACTAGATTTTTATTCAGCCATTTCGGTGGGATGCCTAGTCTGCGAGATGCTGACCACGATGCTGCTTTATCTAGCGTCAAAACAAACGGTTGCGCCATTGATGGTGGGCTACCTGTATAAGTGAACATTTTACGTTTTTCGATTTGCTTCAAATTTGCACACATTGTAGCCACCGTTTAGGCGCATCGCAGATGTAAAAAAACTGGAACCAAAGCTATTGCCAATTTTTAGCTAAGGGCTCATAAAAATTCAAATTTACGCGTAAATCATAGGCGAAAAAACGTTTCTTGTGTGCAGAAAGCGTCCCTTCATCTGAATTTTTTGCTAATACTGACGACGTTGAATTAGCCTAGCTAGCCAAACATCATATCTCAACATCTATGATCCATTTTTTTTAATTTTTGCCCATGGCGTGTGCAGTGACGCCAAATGTAGAGTCTTAAATTTGGTGGGCCTAAAAACGGCCATTTTTTCACACTTTGTCCTCAATTTTAGATTTGAAAATACATATAGAAAATCCGGATCATATGATTTTGGGCATACCTGTGGCTACTACAATGCCAAGTTTCAGCCTGATTGGCTTGATGTGGTTTCATTGTGCTAGAACTGTCTAAGGGCTACTCTTACGCTTTTTGGCGTACTTTTGCCTATTAAATATACTGACAAACGCACGGAACCATTAAAGTAAACCTTTAAGCATAATTGTTCTTATCTGAGGTAGGTCAGGTGCCTTGGGGAGGGGGGGGGGAGAAACATATTATGTGAAAATAAGCAAAATTAGAGAACTTTTATTTTGGACCTGGGTAGCCCCCTCCCCCCCTTAACCACGCAATCACACATCACAGCTTCACATCATCACCATCACACTACATCCAACACAAACGTTACACCTCCTAGTGAAGCCCCAGGGCCAGGTGTATCTAGCAGGAAGGGCAGCTGGGCCACTGTCGCTATCTGCATTTAGTGGATTTTCTTTAATTCTAGGCTTTGGAGATATCAAGCCAACCCTGATTAGCTACATCTGAACAACTGCAAAAAACTAAATAGAATTTAAAAATACTAACCACTCTCATCCGATTTTACACCATCCATCAGCACTTTCACCTTCTCGCCATACACTGTTATCCCCTGCATTTTAGGAAAAGCCAAAGCTTTCTTTTTCAGCAGATCATCCATGGGCAACCGGACATGATTTTCTTTGACGAAAATGCCACCAAAAACCTGTCGAGAATTGTTGCTTTCATTCTGTTTCACATTATCACCAGTAATCTCTGAAGATTGATCAGGCTGTTCAGAAGATTGATCATTTGCTGTTTCAAAGTCCGACAGAAGTCCGTAACGATTGACAACCTTCATGAATGATTCTAAATCGGAAGTTTCCGAAAACGACAAAGAACACCACTCATTTTTTGACTTATTTGGTCGCACAGTATTCACCACAGAGCACTGTTCACTTGTTGATGTATCTGGCGGCATAGTACTACGGGATAGCCTAAAATCAAAACAATACGCACAAAAAAATATTAACATTTTTTCAGATCGTCTGAAAAAGAAAAAGTATTCAGACGCTATCTACCAAACATATAACAGCACAACCACTTGTAAGCATACGTGGGCAGCTACCGATTTCTGGGGGGGAGGGGTGCGGGGCAACTTTTCCGTCCATTCGTGAGCCACCAAATTCGCTTCGTGAGCCACCAATTTCTATTTGTGCTTCGTGAGCTACCTTCAAAGCATTCTGGGGGGGGGTGAAGTTGCCGTCTGGGGGGGGGGGGTGAAAACCCTCCACGCCCATGCATCAGGGTTTTTTTTTGTGCAAAATACTGTGCATTTGCACAATTGAAAAGTATTTTGCACAGTCTAAAATTATTTTGCACAAACTTTGCACAACCTTCCAGTCCGGAAGAATTGACCGTCCAACGTTTGAAGGTTCCCCCTTTGGTTTTTACAGACCGGCCAGAAAAAAATTTCCGCTACGTCTCCAGTTGACCAAATTTGGCTTGAAAAACAAAAATTTCTCCATTTTGTTTTCTGGGGGCTGCCGCCCCCAGTCCTCTGAAACTCTGTAGCTTACTATTCCTAGTATCTCTCTTTCATCAAAGCCAATGCATCTGTACATTAATACATAATGCTGCATTTCCATGTGTACATGAGTAAATTATGGTGCATTACTTTTATAATCCGCTGTCTTATGTGACGTTCCCCCCTTAGTTCTAAGTTTGTGCAGAAAATTCCTGATACGTTTGCACTTGACCAAATTCGGCCCATAAACTGCAAAAATCTGAATTTTTTCCAGGGGCTGCCGCCCCCAGACCCTTAGCCTAGTGGTCTTGCATTTCTCATGCACTATTTTGTGTTTAAATAGAAAAACAGTGCATTTTTACCCATTACAAAAAATCGAAAAGTAATTTCTTCACGATATTTTTTCTGGCTCCGCTAATAAGGTTCTTAATATCCGGCTAAAAAATGTTTTGCTCGTGAAGAAACTTTACAAATAAAAAATTTAAGAAGTTTTTCACCGTCCCCCCAAGGGCGTACCCAGGGGGGGTTCAGGGGGTCTGAACCCCTCTTTTTTGGCCAACTCATAAGAAAGTATCAACAAGGGTCCCCGCTTTGGTTTTTAGGTTCGCCGGAAAAAATTTCCAATACTTCTCCAATTGACCAAATTTGACCCAAAAATCAAAATTTTGTCCAATTTTTTACATTTGCTACTCTATTTTTACATACAATTACTTTTGGTTTCGGAGCTCAAATTTTTAAAAGTTGCTTTCGGTCAATTTATTACAGAGGCGTACCCAGGGGGGGGGGGAGGGGGAGTGGAAGGATTCCCCCTCCAAATTGTTTATTTCCCCCCTTTTGCATTTATTTTTTGTAACTCCCCCCCAGTGAATTTTCACCCCCTTTGTGTAAAAATATCTAAACGAGTACATTATGCAGCATTTAGTTGTCTAATATATATGTACACTGTCCGATGTGATGTTCCCTTCTCTTATTTTGTTTTATTTTCCTGTAGTATATATATATTTCAGTTGACCAAATTTAACCAAATTTTGTTCAGTTACCAATTTCAAAAATCTCCAATTATCAAGGTTGGCGCGACAGCGCCCAACCCTAGAATAGGAGAAAATCCACTCAATGCGGATTTTTGAAATTCAATTTTTTAATAACTTGAAATATATGCAGGCGAATGACTTTTAATTTGGTGTGTGTATCCGCCTAGTGGAAGGCTATATGCCTACAAAATTTCGGAGAGATTGGTTGAGTCTAACTTGAGATATGAAAAAAAGACTTTTGCAAACTTGACACTTTAAGTCTTTTTTTTTCAATAGCTCCACCGGACCGGACGCTTGTAGGGTTGTCATGATTATATGTTTTTCACATTTAGTTTGACCAAAGTTGCAAAGTGACGGGCCACTTTTTTCAATTTCGTCCCCGTTCGGTCTCTGCTGGGAGGGAGGCACCCCTTTTTTGGGGTCCGAAAAAAATCAAAAGTCCGAAAAATTTCTAGCCAACTTTTGAGAAGTCCCGCAAGTAAGGTAGCCTCCATCTGTTGCATGCAGGGTAGTGTAGTGGTGCTATAGTGCATCTGCTATTTTGGAGTCGATCGTGTAATTGTAGCGCTGGGGAGGGGGCTCGGAAGGTAATTCACGTGTATTGCGGGGGTAGGCTACCTATAGACAGTACAGCCAAGACGGTTATAGATGGAGGTCTGTAGTTTTGTATGCGAATATAAATCCATATACTGTGCATTGCAGGGTGCCCATAGTTTTGCTGTCAGATTTTCCTAGTAGCCAGAACTGGTGCACCCCCCTCTGGCACCCTTGAAAACATGGTTTTTCGTGACTTTGTCAATGTATAACGCTTTAATGGCTGATCACTCGCGCTGTATTGTTATCATGACACAGTAAATACGTGCAGGGGTGTCAGTTGATATTGTTTGGTCAGCGTCGTGTATGGTATTTCACTTTGGCAGAAGTCTCAGGTCTCGTCAAAAACTGACCTAAAGTACTTTTGGGGTCGAAATTTTTTTCGAGTTTTTTCATAAAATTTCGTTTCTAGGGGTTATTTGGGCCCCTGAACACGAATCTGAGGTTAGTTTTTGCCTAGGACCCCCCTGGACCCGCCTATATGGGACCCTCAGGGTGCCCCCCCTAGGGGGTCCTAAGGGGTCAAATTTTCGAAATTGAGATTTTGATGTCTCTAGGGGTAATTTGGGTCCCGGAACACGAATCCGAGGTCCATTTTAGTCTTGGACCCTTCTTAGTCCCCCTGCGCCACCCCCCCTCAGGGTACCCCCCTCCCCTAGGGGGTCCTAAAGGGGGTCAAATTTTCGAAATTGAGATTTTGATGTTTCCAGGGGTAATTTGGGCCCCTGAACACGAATCCGAGGTCCATTTTCGTCTAGGAGCCTTCTTAGTCCCCCTATGCCCCCTCCCTCAGGGTACCCCCCCTAGGGGTCCGAAGGGGTCAACTTTTCGAAATTGAGATTTTGATGTGTCTAGGGGTAATTTTGGCCCCTAAACACGAATCCAAGGTCCAGTTTCGTCTAGGACCCCTCTGAACCGGAATATTAGCGTTTTCGGAAGCTGACGGTTACGAATGATTCGCGCGAATAGGGTGCAGAAAGCGCTAATGTGTCATGGGGCTGGCTATTCTGATCGCTCTTGTCCACCAACTTTAACAAAATGAATTTTTCCTATTCACAGCAAACTTGTCCATTATCTTTAACGAGCGAAATTGCATTTTTCCGCTTTAGAACCTCCTATTCTAACCTCAGTGATGCCCAATGGGGGCATTTTTATAATAATATAACTGTTTGTATTTTACGACAAACAAGTGTTGCTTAAAACTTAGTTTAGCAAATTTTATTTAAAAATTCTAAAAAAGTTCCAGCTTCTGGGGGCTGCTGCCCCCAGTCCCCCGCGATAATTCTTTCTCGTCCAAGTATGGCTTAAAATCAAGTTTTCAATGCAAATCCTATTTCAAAGTTTTCTAAAAACGCTAGCTTTGGGGATTGCCGCCCCCAGACCCCTGCAACAACATGTGGCTTATATGTTACACGTACTAACATAGCTAAAAATTTTGGCTGAACCCCCCCATTGAAAATTTCTGGGTATGCCCCTGCGTCCCCCCATCAGAAATTTCATCCTAGATCCTAGATCATAGATCCGGTATATGTGTGTGTTATATACATATTATACATGGACGAAAATTACTCACACAGGGCTTATGAGTGATCATAGTTTGAGGGTGAGGTGGCAAAACAGCTGCATGTGCGAACGGGCTAGCGAATGTAACGGGCACACTAAAGAGTTTAACTTTAACGTTAGTATATAGTATATACGTAAATTAATTACAGCTCATTTAATTAACAAACGTCTGTTGAAATTCACGTTTCTTTCTTAATGTTGTATTTTTGATAACAATAATTCATTTATTACTTCTGCGTAAGCGGCCTTAGCTTAGCCAGTCATTATTGCGCAAGCGCAATGTTGCGCAATAATGGTGACATATTGAGTCAGCTTGACTCAGCTGGGTGTATATAAGTGAGGTGAAATTAGGCCACAGTCAGTCCGCTCGACTCACAGCTGCAAGTAGCAAGTTCCGCTAAAGTGCAGCCTGGACGACCTGTGGCAAAGATTTGCCAAGGGTTTGCAGAATAGGGGAAACAAGCGGCTTGAACATAGCCGAAGTAGGTCTAGAGTTAAGACCGTAACTCAGCTGAGACTACTGAGCATCTGACCGTGAAAGCGGGACTGGGGGAAAGCCAGTGTCCGTATGTTAACCGTGCATTTATGCTGCTCATTTTAATACACTCAATTATATACTTCGTGTGTTGATCATTCTTAGTCTAGTCGTAGCGTCGTGTAGTTTAAGGTAGCACTCAGCAACAAAACTCATGTTCGGTGCTCAGCTCATGCAATAAATAGCAATACCACTTTAATTGCACATCAAAGAGACATCAAAAAAACCTATTTAGAATACAGTTCAGCGCTTTAATGTGAATGTGTCAAATTTTATGACCATGTCGAATTTCCTATTCACACTAATTTTGTTTTTGACCTAGCTCAACGAAACTTCAACTGATTTTGATGATCTTGGTATCAATAGAAAGATCTTTCAAAAATCTAGACGTGATTGATCTTCGATTATTTTTATTTTTGATTTTGCAAAAAATCGATTTTTCAAAAATCAGTCGCGTTTGAGCGACTACAAAAAGTGCTGCAGGCCAAAATTTGAGAATCGAAAAACTTTCACGTCTGCATTTATATTCTTTCTTTCATTGTGCAAAGTTTCAACTCAATCGCAAACGGCAGCTGGGACCCAGGTCCAAAAAAAGTAGTCGATTTCGCTACGCAAAAATGTAAGGTTTGCCCACACGTTTCACTTTTTCAAAATTTAGACCTTTCCTATGACTGCATATTTCCGTTAAAAAAGTTAACAAAAGCCATACTCAATTTTATAAGAAATTAAATCAAAAATTTGACATTTTCGAAAATTTATCAGCTTTTTATATTTTTCAATTTCCATTTGCTTTTTTCACGGCTAAATAACTCAGCAAAGCTTCAACGTATTCTTATGTTTAATACATCAATTTAATGCTAAGAAACCGCGTATTTCAGTGATATGAGTAAGCATTTTATATTGAAACAAAAAATGTTATGCTACGGCTACAAATTTGTTCAAAAAAATTTTTGTCTAAAATTTTTTATCACAATATGCACATCAAATGAAAGCTCTTTTTATTCGGAACAACTTTCGTTCAAGACATTATGGTCAAAAATGTCGCTGAAAAAAATTAAACGCCAAAGTCGGTTCCCCTGAGCGCCACCTTAAGTCAAGTAGAAGTAGCTTAGGTTAGTGATAAGTGAAGTAGAGCGAGTTCAGTTACTTGATTGCCCATTAGATTAGGCGTCGACAGAGCTGTTGGCGCATTCGAAGCTGCAGTTAAAACAGGAACCTGCCTGTTTTATTGTAACTCAGCAGCCGGTTACACGACCCACCATTCGGGCGGTTCGACTTGTATACAGTTCGGGAGATAAGGGGGGGATGTCCCCAAAATTTAGTCCCAGGGAAGTATATACGTGTCTGATCGTGGTCTAGTAATTTTGCCTAAAAACTTTTAAAAAGTCATCAAATTAATGGTTGGTATGTCAAAAAATTACCCAGTCTCGGTCTTTGGGATCTCAGAATTTGGTCTCCGTCTCGGTAGTCTAGGTTTCATAGTCTCGGTCTGGGTAAAAACCGAGACTTTCATCCCTACCCGCAGCAGTGAGCAGTGAGTTTATTTTTCATATTAAACTGAACATTTTGCAATGTAAACCACTTTGTCAAAAAGTGTAAAAAGCGTTGGCTTCTAGGGGCTGCCGCCCCCAGACCCCCGCAACCGGAGTTGTTTCGATAAAAAGACTAAAATTACATTTTATGATGTGAACCACTACGCTAAAAGGTGGAAAAAATCTACGGCTTCTGGGGGCTCCTGCCCCAACCGCCGAAACTGTAAAATGTAAAGAGAGAATGTAGATACATGAAAAAGGCTCGGTCAAATTTTGTAATTGCGCAGAGCTGACCTTGTGCTTGTGAAATTTTCAGCTTTCAGGTTTAGTGGGCTACAAATAGGCTATTGAAAATTTGCACACTACAAAAGTAAAATGCACAGTCAAAAAGTATTTTGCACAGATTTTGCACACTTTCGAAAACGAAAAAAAACCCCTGCCATGTATGCTTGTAAGTAACCTTGACCCCTGCGTGGGACCGTCCATTCAGGGAACCTAATGAAGTAGAGATTCGATCGAGACAACGTCAGTATACGCATTTGTGTTAATAATAAACGTTTTTTTCACTACCATGAGGCTTTTGGAGTAGGTAACTATTAGGTTTATCGACGTCACCCTGGGGTTTTTTGCGCAAAAATGTTCGCAACTGCGAAAAAAATTTGATCATTGCGAAAAATTTTCAAACCTTTTCGCAAAAGTGCGAAAACATTTTCACGCAGTGGATTTGGACTCATAAAGTCTATGCGTTTATTTGTGTGGTTTAGTCAAAAACATTTCCGATACGTCCCAAATTGACCAAATTTGGCCTAAAATTGAAAATTTCTCCGACTTCTTCTGATCCCCTAGTCCCGGACTCGTGAAACTTTGTGACTTGGTTTCTAGTGACTGTAAATGGGACTCCAAAATTCACCTCCCTTGGAGCCATGTCGGGTCAAAAATGGGGGTTACATTTTTTTACTCACAAAAATACCAGCGAGACCCCATTTGGATACTGCTTATATACGTTTGCCTACAGGGACTGTACTATACGCTGGCACATTTTTAGACCTGTACCACATACCCAAGTTCCAAAACCGGGGTGGGTGTTTCCCCAAAAAATGAGGTGGGTTTTTCCCCACCCACTAGATATGAGCGCAATGTGTATTCGCTTAGCACACTGTTTGATGTAACATTTTAGCTGTTTTATTGTAGTAAATAAAGGATATTTTTTGTGAATTTATGCGCGGCTGGTAATGCCAAAAATCACCTTTAAATTACCAAATCATCTAGCTTTTGCACCATCGCCCGACCAGCCGATTTTGTAATTTTTTGTGTTCTGAGCTCCAATTTTTTTAAATGCCACTCAGGTAAAAAATACCACTGTTTTTTAACGAAATTTGCTAATATGTGTGATTTTTGCGATATAATTACAATTAAGCGCATTTTAGAACATTTCAAAAAATCGAAAAGTCATTCCCCCGAAAAAATTACTGTTGTTGAGTGTGAAATCGTGCACAAAAAGAAATCCTAATATAGATGCATGGATTTTGCCGACAGTCAGCAAAAACTTTATCCGTCCGCAAAGTATCGCACTTCAGATTAAAAAAAAACCCTGGATCGTATACGTAGTAAAAAGTACAAAAATTTTCAAGAAGTTAGCCAGTAGAACAAAATAGCACCTAAATAGCGCAAATAGCACACTCAGCTGCTATAAGCGCTATCCAACATCACTATATAAAGGGAAATTAACAACCCCCAATACGCCGGCGTGGCTAAGTTGGTAGAGCGTTATGCTAGGAAACTAGCAATGGGTGGTTCAAATTCCACCGGGCCATTTTACTGTAGAAGTTTCACCCATATTTAAAAATAGCGCATATAGCGTCTTCGATTGCGCTTACAGCGCAAATAGCACTCGCTAAAAGAACTGTAGCCCAAATGCGCATAATATAGCAAATTCGATAGCGCTTAGCGCATAACAGCGCTACAGCACCAAAATGTGCTATTTCGTGTTCGTTACCGCGTTTCCCCTAGTTGGTACTCTTCCTTCTTTCTGATTATACACAATAAAAATAGTTTACGTACGATACATAAGCAGCAACAGATAATTAAAACCATACATGTTGTTGGGGGGCGATGGGGGGGGAAGACCCCCCCCCCCCCAAAATTCGGTCCCGGGGGAGAGAGGGGGGGTCCCACCAGGGGGAAAAGAGGGGGGAGGGTGCCGGCGGGAGCAAAATTTTGGCCAAAATTTAAGGAAATCGGCATTTTTTCGTGAAATTTAAGCGCTTTTTACCAAAATTCTCGCCAAAATTTGTCAAAATCGGTGTTTTTTGGTCAAAAAAGGTAAAAATGCGTCATTTTTGGGAGGGAGGGGGGTCAAAAATGAGTTGACCCAGGGGAAGGGGGGTCCCACCAGAGGGGGGGAGGGGAGGGGTACCCAAAATTTTGGTGCTGTTACATGTATGATTAAAACATTTATAATATCTGAAATTGTAAAAGCAAACAGCTTGAACAACTCTTATCTGGTCGAAACTAGACGCGCTAGACAATGATAAAGGACAAGACACATACAATACCGGTTGCCTTTGGCTTTGCAAATGGTCACACACAACAATTTGAGCAATAGATAACATTGTAAATCAGACCAAGCTAAAGTGATGTCATCCTTGGAGGCGGCCACAATATGGTTCAGAATCGGTACAAACTCGGCCGACGATCCCACTTTGCCAAATACGACTTTTATCCCAGTGCCGGCCAAAAATAGACCGGCCCGACCCAGACCATAGTCCTTCAGTAGTGGCCCATAAAGACAGACGGAAAAATGCCTCAGGCGACAAGGATGCACAGATTTCCACGTGATTTTCGGGCCGTCCCACCAAGGGCCTGAAATCGACAAATCAGTACATTAGACGGATACAATTCACCACACTTTGCACACATCACTGTATTAAAGTGTAAAAAAACATCTGTTTCTTTTGGATTCTGTTTTTCACGATCAGCTATGCACTGATGTTCTGATTTTTTGCAAACGAAAGAACGCAAACGCAAACAAACCAACGACACCACAACGAAGGTGGTGAAGGTGCTGAACCCGTCGTTATCTCGAACCAAGGTGGTCCAGGCTATTTAACCGTGTTGACAACTCATGCAAAAAGCACAGGAGTACATACGGCTTCTTGCGACGCTCTAGGCGACAGGCCTCCAGCAGAATTGTGGCGCGGATATGGACGTACACAGAATTAACGCGCAAGTCATTTGACCAGGCGACCCTGCGACACACCACCACACCGGCGACTTGCATTGGTGCTATGTTTGTATGAGGATGCATCCGCCGCATCCAGGTACCTTACTCACCTACTAAGTATTATGAGATTATCAAAGGAACGTCATGGGACTTTTGAAACAGAATGATGTTGCCTAGCTAGGCGAGGAAAAAGCACCATCATGTAAGCTGATTCCCCTTCTGTCCCGAAGCAAGGTCAGCATCCGAGACCACTGCTCTCAGGAGCCTAGAAAAGGCTAAATGTACTTTTTTTACCCGGGTTTACAGTTTCTTTCACATGTTTTTGGGTTCGGCTACAGGTTTTTTTACATGTTTTTACACTTTTTAACACAAATAGCATAAAAAATATAAACCAAAACTGTAGGCTACGACACCACAAACCTTCGGGTAACACGGATGCTGTAGCGGTTGAGCTACTGCTATTAGTCCTATCCTTGACCACTGAATCGGCCCACTTTTGAGCAAACATATTCAAAAAGACAAGGAGCTCTTGACGTCGGGCGGACTCGGCTATCCAGACGCCCAGATAGTTCAGTCGTTTGCCTGCTTCGTGGGTCGTCGGGCAACACTGCTCAGTGGCAAATCTGGAACATTCAAAATGCAATTTAAACTAGTCAAGTGGCTACAATCGGGGTGGGTTGTCGATCAGTCAGGGAACCCTCTAGTGTATTCAGGTCTCGAATAATCTTGTATTATCAAAATAGCAATTTCTAAAAATTGATCCATTTGGACCCCAATCAATGGGAATTGGGAGGAATGTACGGGGTCTACCAGGGTCCTAGACAAAAATGGACCTCAGATTCGTTTCGGGGGAAGGGCAAATTACCCCTAGAAACGAACTTATACATGAACATCGAAAAAAATTTTACCCCAAAAGTACCCTAGGGGAGAGATTCTAGAGAAGTCAGCTGTCAAAACTTTCGGGGTCATGTGAGCTCAGCCCCCAAGGGGTCAGGGGGTCACCAAGGTGGGTGGTACAATTAGTCAAGGCTTAACCTTCCTATAAAATTTGGACCATACCATCAAGTACTAACTCTTAAATTAAAACTATTGCAAAATTGTAATCAACTAGTCCAGTGGCTACAACGGGTTGCCGAAGTAGGCAGGGGAGGGGACCCTCTATTAGAGGGAGAGGATCCTCCAATCTAGGCAGTGGACCCTCTTCCTGTTCAGGAGCTCGATAATTACCCCTAGAAACATCAAAATCTCAATTTCGAAAATTTGACCCCTTTGGCCATCTGGGGCATGGTGCCCTAGGTTCTGGGGCATGATTTGAGGGGTCCACGGGGGTTCTATGCAAATATTGACCTCGGATTCGTGTTCAGGGGCCCAAATTACCCCTACAGACATCAAAATCTCAATTCATAGGGGCATAGGGAGGTTCAGGGGGTCCTAGGGAAAAATAGACTCCGGACTTGTGTTCAGGGGCGCAAATTACCCCTAGACACATCAAAATCACAATTTCAAAAATTTGACCCCTTAGGACCTCCTAGGGGGGGCGGTCAGGCCACCGAGGTCAGCAGTAAAAGTACTCGTGGGGGGACACCCCCACCAAAGTATGGGAATAATCCCCCCAGTGCCCAGTAAACCCCGAAAACAACTGGCCAGACTTTTGCTTACGAGAAAAAACACGAATACGAATACAATGGGTTGCACCCATACGTGGCCAGCTAGCTAATTCTGGGGGGGGGGCACCGGAGGGTGCGGAGCATCCTTTCCGCCGATTTTTGATGTGTGTTTTCTCGACACTGTGTTTTCTCTTCGTGAGCCACCGATTTTTCCGTCGTGAGTACCTACAAAACATTTTTTTTTGGGGGGGGGGGGGGGGGTGAAGCACTTGTCTGGGGAGGTGAAAACACCCACGCCCATGTATGGTTGCGCACCCCTGCTTCGCTGGGGGTCGGCAACCCACAAAACAAACACGAATATGAATACAATAGGTTGCCTCCGGCCCCGCCGGGGTCGTCAACCCAATAATCCAGTTTTACATATGCCAAACGAATCCTTTCCTTATAATATCCTTATCAATTTTGTCACAGTCCCTAAGCTAAAATCTTTTTCTGGAAATCAATTTTTGGAACCATTTCATAGTGTCAAGTTGATTAAGCAAAAATACTTAAAGCCTAATAAACGTCTTCGTAACCCCAGCGGTGTTGTGCTGGAGTAATGGATCTCAAATCCATGGGTCGCTGATACGAGTCGAGCAAGGGGTGAAATTGTAAAAAATGCGGCAGCTAATGTTTTTATATCTTCAAGACATATGTAGCCACCAAGTGTGCACAATAGTGTCTCACCAAGTAGCAGAATGTAATTAGCATAATGTCAACTCACAGTTCAATTAAATCATTTCCCCAACTCGTCAGCTTCAGCTGCCCACACCTAGTCCAGTAGGCAATCAACAATGACGGGACGCTTTTTCCCACGCACTGATTGGATGGCTGGATCAAATGGATGGCCAATCGCTGACCGTCCGGATCCAACAAAATCTCCAATCGCCCCACCAATTGTTTGTCCCATCCCGGTCCCCCCTGCTGCCCCGAATAACGACCCATCACAATCACACCATTGTGGCCAAAAACAACCTTAGTATGCTGACTTGTGGGAGCCTTCGCAGTTGTGGAGGGGTCCTTCAAAAAATAAAACAAATAAAAACCACCGCGCCCATCCGTATTCATCCACATGTATGAGGGGTGGGATGGGGGGGACCCCCCCCCCCCAAAAAAAAATCGAGGACCCGGGGGGGAGGGTCTCCAAAATTTGGGCAAAATTTTAAAAAAATGGCACTTTTTAACGAAATTTTTAGAAAATTTTGCAAAATTTGGGGTATTTTTGGTCGATCTGAGGGGGAGGGTCCCCAAAATTTGGCCGGAGAGGTCCCCCCAAAATTTTGACCCCGTTACATGTAGTGGTTCCATGCATACATGATCAAAGTAGCTGATGTATCGAAGTACCAAAGTGTCGTGACAAACCAACTGAGTTTATATCTAATCATAAATTATAATTAGATTAAATTATTATTAGTAGTAGTACAAGTCCAACGCGTTTGACGCATCTAGAGCAAACAAAACAGTAAATTTCACGCACAGTGTATAAACTGTAAACGTATCTATTTTTTCTGCCGTACAAACTTTAAGGTCGATTGGCGCGCTTTGCCTCATCGCTTCCGTCGGCAACAGGCAGTTAAAACGCACCATAGCAGACGCACGGGTTTTAAAACGTAAACCACGCGTGGTTCTCTTACCGCAGCAATTTGAACGCCAAACAGCTGTTTGACTGTGCAATTTCAATGCGTCTCCATGCTGCGGACACGATAGTTTTCATCATTTTTGAAAAATAGTTTAATCAGTTTTGGTAATAGGTAAGACCAAGAGTACATAATATTGAGATTTCTTAAAAGTTTCTCAATTAATTTCGCTGAAACTTTACCAAAATATCCCCAAAGGTATTTACAAACCTTTTTTAATGTTTTTGCAAGCAAACGATGAATAAAAAATGACTTATTAACCTTTTATCCCTATCTTAATGCTTATCAACGCATCAGTGATTATATACTAAAGTGTGTTTCGCAGAGAATCTACGCGCTGATTGGCCAGCCACATGTTGCACAAAACGGCAACATGTGGCCTGGAAATAACGAGCGCATCTGCCTGCGCTATAACACAGGCAGAAAGGAGAGTGTCTCACTCTTCTTCTAAATAGAGTGAGACACTATTATGTACTCTTGGTAAGACTAAGACCCAACAAAATCGCATGGCGAAACGCACTAAAATTCCAACGTCTTGTCAGGGTTCGCGATCTGTGTAAGTTGCACAGAGTCGCGCAGATTTCCATTGCGCGACGCGCAAGATCGCGCAAGGGCGCGCGCAATGAAGTATGCGCGACGTATTCCATTCTCCATATTGTAGTTCCTGCCAGGCTAGACATTCTGGAATGTAATTTGTTTACACGTTGCTTTGTTCCTCCTGTTGAGCCGGCGCAACAGGTACTTTATACTTGGTTTGTATAGAATTTGCAGAATCTTCAAATAGACAAACTACCTGTTATTTGCGGTAGCTCGACTTTCCAGTGTTGAATAACACTGGAAGGTCTACCATTCCAGTAGTGTTTGGCCGATTATCGGTATCGGTATCGGCCGATGTTAGGCATATCGGTATCGGTATTTTAAAACTTCAAAAATACCGATACCGATAGTTTTTCTTCTTGGGGTATCTCAGCTCACCTGCTAGAAATTTGAGCGTTGTCTTAGTTTTTTACCTCAAACTTTTTTACCTCAACTTTACCTCACTTTTTTACCTCAACTTTACTTTTTTTACCTCTCAACAGGCATTTAGAGCTCAGTATGGCAAACATTTCCGCTCTTATTGTGTTTTCACAGTTTCAGAAACACTATTTGTGTGGTAGGTAGATGTCTGAATGCTTGTTTAGTTTCCCGTGGTAGGCATTACCAGGACTGCTAGCACACGTTAGGATTAGGAAGCCACATAAGTACACAGTAGACCGTCGAATATGCACATGCGTGCGTCAGTACCTTACGTACGATTACTACCTATTCTAGGTACATTGACCATGACTTTGTAGCCTGTGCGTTTACTATGCTGTGAATTTGTGGCATAAATATCTTTATATTGACTTACTTTTACTCAAAAATATAACTGCAGTACAAAAGCCTTTCTTCAGACCATGGGTGAGATCATTGATGAATATTTGGTGCTACATTTGGCTTAATTTAGTGTTGGCACTGCAAGTATGTAGCTTACCAGAGCCCTTTAAGTCGGATTTTTTCGCGCTTTTTCGACGCTCAATTTTTAAGTTTTTGGGTCAAACAAGTATCTCAAAAGGCCGGGCCGGTCGATTTGTTTTCATTCGTTTGTAGCCCTATTACCCTGCTTGGTTGGTGCAAAAATTCAGCCAAATCGATTTGGGAGTACGACCTCTTTTTTGAAAAAATTTGCGACCAACTTTTCGTGAAATAACCTAATTTGACGTTACAAACATTCAAGTTTCGTACCTGTGGTTTCTTGTTGTCACGCTTTTTTGCACACTTCGACTAAATATAATTGTCTTTGAAATTGTGCAACTTGTTGTTCTAAAGCTGTTGGGGTTTTCAGGTTACGTAAGTGTTAATGTCAATTTTTCCCTCAAAACGGGTTATCGAATTTTTACTTTTTGGTCTCTGGTGTTGAGACCAAAATCAAAGCAATCAAAAATTTTGTTGTAATTCACCTTTATGTGTATGCGTCGAGTTATTTTAGTGTCAAAAAGTTCGATATCGAAGGGGAAGTTGAAGAAATTTCGCACCAAATATGGTCAGCTGACACATTGCTTGGACTCTACTTTGCCACAAACAATCCCATCTTGCTCATTTTAAGTGCTGACAAATCAAATAATTCTGTGCACGCTAAAACTAGGTATAAAGGACTTTGAAACTCTGATAGATGGTGTTTTCAAGTCAGACTTGGGTTGTAATAGCTCCATATGTTGTCCTGCTTGACAGCGTGGTAGTTAGTTTGACAATGAACGTACTCAAAACAATCACAGTTTAAACCATTATTGTATATATAGTTCATGTCTAAGAATACCATTAAATAATTATTTGCACATTTATAACAAGAATATGAAAGACTGTAATTTGTTGGGTATTAGCTTGGTATATGAGAAGACTGAAACACGATTTTTAGAAAAAAGCGCTACAGTTAGCGTTAATGAAGTCTCGGCCGCAGTTGAATCAGTTAAAACAGCTGGTGACTATGTTTACACGAATGTATATCAAGCTTGCCCGAAACCAAACCGCAGTAAGACATTTATAAAGAAGAGGCCAAGACTCAGATTATGTAGTGCGAGCTACATTGTATGTGTTTTATGAGAAGGAATTGGAAAAATTTCAGTAAAATACTCGATTTCATTTTACTTTGCCAGGTCTAGACCCCTTTTTAAGTTCCGGAATAGTTTAATTTTTTGTCATTATAGAACAAGACAACCCTTTCTAATCCATAGAAACGTACACTATGTAATGATTCCTATTCTATATGATATAGTATGCTATAAATTTCCTTGTTTTCTATCGTTTTATTGTTTTGCAAATAACGTTGCTTCCATAAACTTTCATTCATTGTGTTTGTTAGCAATTAAATATAAATGAGTTAATCTTGTGCACTTTTTGCGGGAGCATTTACATAGATTTCACCAAGAGTACATAATAGGGAACAATATGCCTTTTCCCTGTTCTAGCTAATCGGCCGGAACGAAGCTCCGGCCGAAATAGCCAATTTATTTCAGGGGGTGGGTGCCCCCTCGAATCACGACACATCACAAATTCCACATTCCAATTCCACAGAGACGTGTATTGATTTGAGGGGGGGGGGGTTACTCACCCCTTGTTTCAGCACGCTACCAGCCAAAATCGATGATGTCTTAATTTCAGGGTGGTATTCCCCTCAAATCAATTTCCTAATTTGAGGCGGGTCCCCACCTAGTATCAAGACATGTCATGATTTGAGGGGGTGGACTAGCGAGGATTCGATCCTCCAACCTTCTGATCAGAACCACTCAGCCACGCGGCCATTTTTACAAATAATACACTCAGCTTGATAAAAAAAGACGCATCGTTAAAAATTTGGCACACATCGGGGTAAAGGTAAAGGACTTAACGTCCGGCTGATCCAGCCTTGGGGCTCGGTGCTCGTCTCCGTTTAGTGGTCTGGAGCGTCAGGGGTGCCACCTCACAAGCGACTACACCCGTGGAGGGGGGCCGGTACCTCAGGCAAATGCCCTTCACGGACCCCTGAGTTCCTTCCCACATATAGCTGTGGTACCCATTTACCGACCCCGTGGGGATAAACTGCTGGGTTGGCAGGAGCACATGTGACCTTAGTCTCTTGCTCAAGGAGATTTCGTAAACCTTGTGGTTGGGATTTGAACTGCCAACCTTCGGATTGAAAGTTCAACGTCCTAACCACGTCTCGCACCGGGTTCGGGATCGTCACTCTTTTTCCCTCTGACTAATTCCTCCCCCCGCCTCGTGATCAATTTTTTGGTGGGAATCCTTATCCTATCATTATTCTGTTGTTTCTATTATTCCTACATTCATTAGCATCCCCGTACGATAACATAGTTATGTACAGTCCACAGAAATACTGTATGTCTGTATACAATATACATATTGTCAATAACACTGTCCAAGGTATATACGTATATACACAATTTCATAGAAGATATCGGTATCGGTATCGGTATTTTTTTATCGTTATCGGTTATCGGTATTTTTTGGTATCGGCCACACACTACATTCCAGTGTTAAATAACACTGTAAGGCTTTCCTTACCACTGGTAAATAACACTGGAAGGCCTACCCTTCCAGTGTTCTGGAAGGCTTACCCTTCCAGTGTTAGTACATAGCACTAGAAAAGCGATACCTCTCAGAATACTCAGAATGCAAAAACTAACAGCCGCTGGGGTTTCGAACCCCCAAACTGCTGACTTGGGATCAGATGCTCAGCAAATGCTTAACGCACTACCACCTGACCCGACCGGCCTTGACTGTCGAAGATATTAGTTACACAAATGTCAAAACCGAAACCGCTATGATTTAATTCTTTATTAGTTTCTTCTTCAGAGACGTTACTCATATCAAGAGTATATAATAGGATGTGTACTCTTGCGCATATCTTTTTCAAATAAATGCTAAATTAACAGTAGGACATAGTGTATCGATAGTAGAAGGACGGTATACTGAGATTTTCTGGATCACTTAAGGTGGTAGTTACGTTTTCGAAGTTTTTGCAATAATTCAAAAGTTACTTGATCGAACATAATCAAATTTGGCACGAACATTGCGAATGCAAATAATAATATTTCAGCGAATTTTGACATTGATTCAAACTTTTACGACTAATTTATAGCTCAAAAACTGGATTTTTTGTGTATTTTTTGAGGACTTACAAAATTGAATGCAAATTTTTGTGGCTCTTACACTACTCAAAAACGCCATTCAAAAAAGGTCTAACCCATTTTATTTTAAGAATATTTTTAGCTAAAATATGACATATTTCTGTTAGTCGTTCTAGGCGATCTGTAACTTTGAAGTTTTTTACCTCAATTCTGACTTCTCATGCCAATATCGCAAAATACCAATAATCACTTGGCACCATAATTTACATACATATAGTCCCTTATGCATTTATTATACCCGAAAAATTTGGTTAGTATATGTCACAGCAGCCAAGAGCATTGGCAGTGTTAATAAACCCCTTCAAAAATTGCAAATTTTCTTCAGTCTCTGAAACGTCATTTTTTAATCTTTTGTCCGCCATTTTTTCAACGGATACGGGCAAACTGTGCTTAATGTAATATTAGCTGGCCCCAATGGGGCCCTATTCAACTAAATTAAAAAAATTTAAATAATCCGTAATTTCTGAGCACAATGAGTGATTTCAGTTGAAGTAACAAATACCCTGTTCAGTTCATAAGAATGCAAAGAAAGCATACTTGACAGTAGCCAAATAAATTTGCCCTATACCTTTTTTGAATTGAGCGAAAATGTTGATTATTTTTTTAGTTACAGCCTTCCAAAGTCATAAAAACTGCCGTTTCTTGACTTTTTAGAAAAATTTGAGGGAAACTTTTGCTCATTGTAAAAATATGCTACATTATTACGTTTAGTTAATTATACTAGCACTTTCACAACACATCAACGTGCCTTTGGTATAAATTGCTTGACTGCATGAGGAATATTTTTACCACAGTGACGAAATAACGAAATACGAGAAAAAATGCAAAAATTTGAGCTGATAAGCTTCACCAAAATAGTTAGCGTGCACACTATCAGTAACATCGACTGTTGAAAAATTGTAATTTTGTAAAAAATAAGTGGATTAATATTATGCAAAAGACCGCTTGTGAATTGATCTAGTAATTGCTACAAAATAGAACTTTGAAAAAAGCTGCGAAAACGTAACTACCACCTTAAGGTGGTAGTTACGTTTTTGACAGTTTTTATAACTTGTTATAACTTTCGACTGATTCAGTGAATTTAGTAGCTGTCTTTCGCACGTTAAAGAACTTGACTGAAACTACCCTTATGCACAATATATAGCTTAAATATGTATATAGCAAGCTTGCCAGCAGACACTGTCAAAGTAGTCAAATTTTGTGATTTTTTTTGCATTTTTCATGTTTTGCTTGTAAAATTGACAGTTGATTAACAATGAAATTTATTTTTTACACCAGCATAGCCAAGATTAGGGTAAATCCTGACGCCAAGTTTGGTGTATTTATGTGACGCAGGAAAGAAGTTACGCATCTTCAAATTTGATTTTTTTCGAATTTTGGAAAATATTATACAAATTTCTAAATCTAATTATTTCACGCATTACGCTGAATTGAAATGAATGTTAAAAATGACACATCAGAAATTGTCTAGAAAACATGTAAAATAACGCTTAAAAAGATTGCAACATCGAGACTTGAGATTTAGTGCACGGAAGTACATTTTTCCATTATTTCATCGTTTCTTCGCTCTAGTAAATAACGTCCGCAAACTGTCAAGTAATTTATACATATGTTACATTTATGTGTTGTGCAAGTTGTAGTATGCCAAACTAAGCGTACTGATTCAGCATATTTTTACTGTGACCAAAAGTTTTCCTCAAATTTTACTAAAAAGTCAAGAAAAGGCAGTTATCATGACTTTGGCGGGCTCTAACTAAAAAATATTCAACCTTTCCACTCAATTCCAAAAAGGTATCGTGGAAATTTAGTTGGCTACTGTCAGAATGTACTTTCTCTACATTATCATGAACCCACCAGGATACTCGTCACTTCAACTAAAATCATTCATTGTTAATTGACCGTAACTGTGGCATTAGTTTTTTTCGCTGAGCCACCAAAAAGACTGTTTTAATTTTGATGTGGCAGTAATTTTGCACTGTTCAATCCAGCAAATATAAGACAGTAGAAATAAGTAATAATGCTTATTTCAAAACTGAGGAAGCATTTTTATGTACTAGGCACTAGCCTTAATTTAATAGAATTTAATCGAATCGGGCCTCAACTGTAAGTAGTAATAATTTTTTCCTTTAGAAAAAACAAAGAGTGTAAAAGGGTGCTTACGCCTTTAAGAATTGCCATGTCATCAACATACGAAGATCTGCCTTGTACATTTTTGCCAATACCTCTGCCGAAAATAGTTTCCTGACTAACACAAGGGGCATTACACACATGTTTATGGGCTTGTCTCAAATTTGACTCTCAACAAAAAAACCCTCCTTACAATGCCTAGGGACGTAACAACTAAAAATAAATCTAGTCCTGCTATTAAATCCATAAAACTCACTTTATTCACATTTTTAGGAGCTTTGGAGCACTGTGTCAGTCCTTTTTTTCTGCGTTGACGGCTACTGGCCAAATTTGAGGCTATCGCCAAGTAGGTTATCGGCCAAAGACGTTGACGGCTTACTGGCCAAAGTTGACGGCTTATCGGCCAAAGTTGACGGCTTATCGGCCAAAGTTGACGGCTTATCGGCCAAAGTTGACGGCTTATTGGCCAAAGTTGACGACTTATTGGCCGAAGTTGACGGCTTATCGGCCAAAGTTGACGGCTTATTGGCCAAAGTTGACGGCTTATTGGCCAAAGTTGACGGCTTCAGTTGACTTGGTTCCGAGTGGCTTGGCTCCGGGACTACGGGCGGTTTCTTTTGATACCAAGCTCTACGAAAACTTTTTGCTTGATCATAATCTTGGAAGCCAAGGCCAATACGACACTGTTTGGAGTCGCCATCTTCTGTGCACCTGAAAATAAAAACGTCATTAGCATAATTTAGGCCCGATTCATACTTGACGCCGTATATACTGGGTAATTTTAATCTTTAATGAAAGATTAAGAATGTAAAAAATCATCGGGCCACTTGGGAAGGTAAACTATACCAGGCCATATATTCGGCACGACGGAAAACTATGACAAAAATCGAATAACGCACAAGATCTTTGCCCTCGAACTTATGTAGCTTATGTCTTGGGGCCTATTCCTTTACCGGATTAAAGTATTAATTTTAATCGGACTAAACAGTCTAAAAAATATGCTACAAATGTCATTCCAAAACCTCCGGATTAAACAGATTTAAATTTTAGCGCGCTACCTTTTAGTCTGACTAAACTAACTTAGCGGTGCATGCTAATGTTAAGGGTGCATGTTAAAACTGTTTAGTCCAGTAGTAGTTTAGGAAAAGGTTCAGACTAAAACTAGGCCGTTAATTTATTTTAACTCGTTTAGTCCATTTAGTCCGATATTTTATTCCTGAAAATCGGACTAGAATAAATCCAGTCCGTTTAGTCCGGTAAAGGAACCACCCTTGAAGCAATTAATATTCATAGACTATAAACTTCCAAAAAGCTACAACTACCTAACTGTTTTCAAGCAATATCAGAATTACCAAGAGTAAATAATAGGACGAGTATGACACTCTTCCTATTATGCCTTCGGGCGTGCGTCTAATGCGGAGCCGTCTATGTACGGTTTTCAGGGGGGGGGGGGGGTCCACCCCCCCCCCTTCAACTGAAGACCCCGTACTCAACTGCGGGGGGGGGGTAAACCCCCTCAAAACGATACCCTGTACTCAACTGAGGGGGGGGGTACCCCCCTCAAAACGATACCCCGTACTCAACTGAGGGGGGGTGCCCACCCTTAGTTCAGTACCCCGTCTTCAGTTGAGGGGGGGGGGGGGGGCCCCCCCCCCCTCAACTGAAGACCGGGTACTGAAATGATGGGTACTCTCCCTATTATGCCTAGCAGCGTCCAATGCGGCCGTCCAATCCAATAGGCCGTTTATGTACGGTTTTGAGGGGGGGTACCCCCCTCAACTGAAGACCCCGTACTCAACTGAGGGGGGGACACCCCTCAAAACTATACCCCGTACTCAACTGAGGGGGGGTACCCCCCCTCAGTTGAGTACGGGGTCTTCAGTTGAGGGGGGGTACCCCCCCCTCAAAACCGTACATAAACGGCCTATTTCGCGCTCCGCATTGGACGCTGCTAGGCATAATAGGGAGAGTGTCATACTCTTCCTATTATGTACTCTTGGAATTACTTATAATATTACGAAATCTATTATCTAATGTTCACCAGCAAATATCCTCACCAAGAAACCATAGTTTCACGATGCAGGTGAAGTTCCCGACTGTCGGGTACTGTCACACGTATAGGTTTCTGCTCCGTCTTCCGTTCTTGCCAGCCGTAGAGAACCATTTTGGGTTTGGTGACCTTTTGACCTTCCAGTTCCCAGTACAGGCCACCTGAGAAACGACTGACCATTTGAAAGGACAAACTATTCCTATTATAGTCCGTGTAGAGGGTCAAACTTTGCGAATGGAAAATTTTCAGCAGATTATCAGGAACCAGGTGACTAGGGTGAGAATCAGAATCCGTTTTTCGTAGACTCTCTTTCTGAGCACAGGGTTTCTTGTTTATAATTTCAAGGATCGTTTCTAGAGCAGACGGTTTTTTGCTCATATTTTCGGAGTTCGTTTTCGGAGCAGATAGTTGCATGCTCATAGTTTCAGGGTTCGCTTTTGGAGCAAATAGTTGCTTGTTCATACTACTTCCGGGGTTCTCTTCTTTCCGCATAAGAGCCTCTATTTTGGCTTTCCAGTCATCCAGTGGCCGAATTTTGGAGCGGTGACGTGGAATGAGGCTTGATGACTCATCTAAAGTAAATTTAAACTCAAATTTAAAAAGTAAATGTTAATAAAATAATTTAGTGCCCAGCCAAAACAAATGAATGAAGTTTACTAAAATGCAGTAATCTCCAATAGTTGGTATAATATATCCAAAAGGAATTAATAGTCCAGTAGTTTTTCAACCAGTACTTGTCTGTTCTTTTTTGGATAAATAATAGCGATAGAAATAGCTTTTGTATCGGATTTTGTGCTCCAAATTATATTTCTCGACCCTAGTTAGCATAATTACTTATAAGTACTAATCAAAATTGGTTCAAATTTTTAAACTTCTAAGTTATTTTGCCAACTTCATCAAATCACCACAGGAGCTTATAACTTATTTAACGATGTTTAAAACGTTAGTTTTCAGAAGCACCGGTGGCGCAGTAGGTTAGCGTGTGGTTTTTGTTACGGCGAAGAGGTACCCAGTTCGATTCTGGGCCGCAGACTATTTTTCTTTATTTTTAATTTTGTTTTCATATTGACAAAAATCGATCATCGTTGTAAAGTCACGTGGGATGTGCAATCCTATCCCAGCCAATTGGAATGCTCAAAAACTATATAAATATGCAAATGATTTTAAAAATGAGTGTATATAAAAGGGGGCTGAAAAATGCAAATATCGTTAGTCTGGACTGACCGTCAAGCCGTCTAATTTGAACTAACCGATCCTATCACCGATGCACTCAACTGAGAAGAGAATCAATGGAGTCCCACAGGTAAGCCCCTCTCAGCTGCGTACATCAGTAAACGGCCTTCGTCAATGTCTCTAAATGATTGACAAAAGGTGAAGAAAGAAAAATGTAAATTAACCGGCGATAACTAACCTGCCGGTGGTTGGTCAAAGTCAACCGCAGGTCGTGAAGCAGGCGCTGATGACATGGAGGCGGCTGAAGTGACTATGGGACCGGAAACTAAAGAGGCCACTGGAGTTGGGACAGCCGAGGTTGTGGGAATGGGAGCTGACCAGAATGCACGAGGTGCTACTGACGTGACGTTTGGACCGGTTGCTGACGTGACGTTTGGACCGGTTGCTGACGTGACCTTTGGAGCGGTTACTAACGTGACGTTTGGACCGGTTGCTGACGTGACGTTTGGACCGGTTGCTAACGTGACCTTTGGAGCGGTTACTAACGTGACCTTTGGAACGGTTGCTGACGTGACCTTTGGACCGGTTGCTGACGTGACCTTTGGACCGGTTGCTGGCGTGACCTTTGCAGAGGCTACTGACGTGACCTTTGGACCGGTTGCTGACGCGACCTTTGGACCGGTTGCTGACGTGACCTTTGCAGCGGCTACTGACGTGACCTTTGGACCGGTTACTGAAGTGGCCTTTGGACCGGTTACTGAAGTAACCTTTGCAGCGGCTACTGACGTGACATTTGGACCGGTTACTGAAGTGGCCTTTGCAGTGGTTACTGACGAGACAGTCGGATCGGAAGCTGACGCGGTCGTCTGAATGGGAGCTGACCAGAATGCACGACGGGGGGCTACTGACGAAACAGTTGGAGCGGTTACTGACGTGCCAGTTCGAGCGCCTACTGACGTATCAGTTCGAGCGGCAACTGACGTGACAGTTGGAGAATCTACTGACGAAACAGTTGGAACGGCTACTAATGTGGCAGTTCGATGGGCTACTGACGTGACAGCTCGACAGGTCGCTGACAAAACAGTTGGAATGGTTACTGACGAGGTCACTGCAGCGGGATCTGACAGAATGGAGGAAATAGGGGGAGCAGGTGCAGAAGGACGGACGCTGTGACGATCATCGCGTTTCGAAACTGGTGACTTGCTTTTGCAGCTATTTTCAGACCAGTCACTTGTGTAGGACGACTCTGAAGAGCTGCTCCTGCGACGTCTCCTCCGCTTGGACTTTGAACTGCGACTTCTTTTGCTAAAAAATACAACACCCGTGATCAGATAAATAAAATTTGGCCAAAAATGGGTCAAATATTAAACTTAATGAATCCATTTTCCAATTACTATTTTCGCATTAGCGCATTTTCGTCCATCATTTTTTTGCTAAGAAGTGGTTTCAAGGGTTTATTTCTTCAGCTAGACCTATTTGGACCTTCTTTAAAAAGCTCCCCATGCAATCCAGACTCCTTTTTTGCCCAGAATGAGCCTGAACCCCCTACAGTCCCAAGAATACCCTCACTTATGGTGTGGTCAGGGGTGCAGGGGTGAGTTTTTCTAAATCAAGGTTTTAATGTTTCTATGGATAATTTGGGCTCCAGAAAACGAGTCTGTGTTCTAGTAAATGAGCTATGGAAAACTACGTTTTTTTGAAAAAACAGACTTTCAAACATGTCGGAACATGAGACATTTTTGCTTGAAGAACAGCATGTTTGTGCACCACTTTTTAATAAATTCAACAATTTTTCTTTCCTCGACCCCCGCGGCCACCCCACACCCTGGCTACGCCCTTGCCATGGGTAGCTATTAATATAATATTATACTTATATAATTATGCAAAATTTTATGGGAGTGGGGGTGGGCGACCACACGGGGGCGATGGGGGGTATATACTAAACTTATCGAAAAAAGGTTTTCATACGTAAAGGCTTCATTGATGCTAAATTCAACAAAATCGGACATAAAAAGCACACCACACAGACATAGCTACAATTCAACACTGGTTAAACCATCATTTCGGAAACAATTCGGGCTATGGCCATGGGAAACACCCCACCTAGAATGTCCAGTCCATTAAACTCAATTGGTTACAGTAAAGGTTACCAGCTTAACTAGTACGTACCGAGTTCTTGCTCGTTTTCTGACAGCCGATTTCTTTTCCTTTTCTTCTTTCTCCCTTCGCATTTCCTTGGCCACAGACACATAGGCTTGCACAAAACTCCAATTCACCTCCAGAAATTTCTTTAACCGTTCCTGCATAGTTTTGCGCACTGAAATGGAGAAAACTGCAAGTTGGATTTCTGTCGCTAGCAAATGATACATATAGTAACAACGGCACACGTTACTAACACCTTTTCGGACACCTGTTTTGCGCCCAAACACCAACACAGAGCAACTTTGGCCTAAATCACGCTTAAAACTGCTTTTTCTGGTTCACACCTAAGATTTTCTTAGCTGCTGATTTGCTCATTTATTGTTGGGATGACACAGAAACGGAGCGCGGGTCTAAGATTCGCCAAATTTGCACACAGGATTACCACCACATGTGGGCACGAGGGCATTTCAGGGGGGAGGGGGGTGGGACGATGCAACCTTCAACCTCCCACCCAATTTGGTATCATTTGTGAGCAACCCAGGCTTAATAGGCAAAATTTTCAAGTAGCTCCCCCTTAAATTTCCTCTTCTATCTACACACGTGTGGTTACAATTGCTCCCAAATCCCCCCACGCTCACACTCTGTTTCCAGTCCCACCTATTTGCGTGCTCTGAGCTAGTTGTTGCATGTCGGCCAGGAGAGTCTGGTGGGCGCTGGTGACGGTGGGATCTGTGGGCGCCAGCTTGGCTGCGTTGGCGACGGCCGCGTATTGGCTGACCAATTTCAGAGCTTCCCGGTTCACGGCTTCTTGCACGCCGAAACTCTCGATCAGACTGCTCAGGCTTCCATTCTTGTCGCTCAGCTGAGCGTCGAAGCCCAGATTTGTCAACACGCTTTGCAGCACGCCACTGTCCAAGCCTAAAAATAAATCAACAAATACTAAATCATATACGTTAGAGTAACGTAATGGTAACCTAATGATAGATAACTATCCTTTGGCGTGTCCGCCCTCGGGTGCGGTGCTCATCTCTGATACAAAGCCCTGAGCGTCAGGGGTGCCACTAGCCACTTCAAGAGTAACTACATCCGTGGAGGGGGGCGCAGCCCTTCAAGGCATAGTGTCCTACATGGACCCCTGCTATCTTCCCACCTTATTGTGGTACCCATTTACCGACCAGATGAGGATAGACTGCTGGGTTGGCAGGAGCAATGTGGTCCTAATCTCTTGCTCAAGAGACTACGCATAACCGAGTAGCCTGGATTCGATCATCCAACCTCATATTAGAAATCGATGCCTAACCACTCGGCCACAGCGGCCAGAGTGACGATTGACGAATCCTGTAGAATTTTTTGAACAGATAACCCCCTTAGTTTAAGAGACCTAGATGGGTGTGACTTTTCTTCTTTGCACCCTACATCCGACGGCCCAGAGGCTGCGTGGGAAGGAGGGGGTCCGTGGGGGGGGGGGGTCGGCCCGTCCCGCCTTCCGGACACACATGTAGTTGGGGCCTGGGGGGTTGGCGAAACCCCCCCCCTCCTGGGTTTTTCAAGCCATAGCTAAGGCCATGGCCTACATTTTTCCGGATTGGCCTAAACTTTTCAGACAAAAGACCCTGCCCCCTCCCCAAATTTCAGTCCCAGGGGAAGAAGGGGGAGTCGAGAATCCCGCCAGCAGGAGTAAAAAAGGGGAGGGTCATGGCGTAAAAAAGCTCCCGGCCAAAATTTTAAAAAAAACCACATGTTTTATTTTTATGAAATTTAATTGATTCTTACCAGAATTTTGTCCAAAAATAGCCGAAATCGGTAATTTTTGGTCAAAAAAGGTAAAAATTGTGTCAGATTTGGGCGAAGGGGGGTCAAAAATCAGTAGACATAGGGATGGGGGTGTCCCACCAAGGGTTGGAGCTGGAGGTGTACCCAAAATTTTTGTGCTGTTACATGTCTCCTTCCGGATAAGTCCCGTAACGTCCCCTACACTAATTATGCCCCAGTCCAATCTACAAATTCATGCTGAAAAAATTAGCAAAAACACACCAGCAAACAAGTTTTCAGTATCTACCAGTTCAGCCGGCGGGGGCGACTCGGACTGCGGCCAATTTGGGACTCCCAGGGTAGCCGTAATGGGGCTGTCTGAGGGGGAGGCGGTCATTCCATCAGCACTAGTCCCCTGCGGTGTTTTGTCCGCGGCGCTGGTGGGTGGGGTAAAGTTGGGCAGCTCATCAGTCGGGGGTGCCGAGGTGAGATTGTTATTTTGCGATATAGTAGGTTTTGGAATGTCTTGGATAATTTCAATGTCATCGTCTGAGTCGCTTTTGGACTCAGCCGGCGGGGGGTGGGGGGCTTCGGCTGCAGACTGATTTTGCTGATCGGCCAACAAGCTTAGTAGTGACGCTAGGTCATCCATGGTTGATCTGAAAACAGCACAACTTACAGATTCCGTTTTATTACTAAAAAATAGTTTAAGAATCCTTGAATGTGAGTCAAACTGACAAAATGCCGGATCTTTGGATTGCTATGGCAAGATATAGTAAATTACTATGTCAAGTAAGATATTAGTAAGTCAAAGTTCACAAATGCGACACTAAAGTTAGACCACAAAATGTTGAAAAGTAAACCACTAAGACAAAAGTTTGACAAAAAATAGTTGAACCACTTGAGAAAATCAAACGTGATGTCGTTTCGAAAAAAAAATTTGACTATCAAGAGTACAACAAGAACTCGTAGAAGCATACATGTAACGGGGTCGAAATTTTGGTGGTCCATCCGGCCAAATTCTGGAGACCCTACACCCCTGATCGACCAAAAATACCCTAAACTTTGCTAAATTTTGTAAAAAATTTCGCAAAGTGCCATTTTTTCTAAATTTTGCCCAAAATTTGGGGACCCTCTCCCCGGGCTCCTCAATTTTGGGGGGAGGGCCCCCCCATCCCCCTCGAATCATGTATGCGTAGCATGTCAATAAATTTTGGGTGTTATCCAAAATTGGATTTAACGGATTAGATTTAAATTAATTTTGCTAAGAACACAGCACAAGATTAAAATAGCCGGCTGAAATTTCGCCCTACATGGCTTACACACATTATCTTGATGTGTGCCAAGTTTCAGTAATTATATACTTTTAACTGGTGCTGCGTTATTGACGAAATAAAGTTAAATCTAATCCGATTGGATAAGACCCTAAGTAAGTGGCGTATCTCTTTTTGTTAGACTTTAGTACAGCAAGTAGCTTCCGATATCATAGTTGGTCAGACTTTACGTTCCAAGTACTTCCGGTGAAGCTGTTTGTTGAGTGTTTGGCTACATGTAGCTTCTGATTACTTGTATGTGTTTAGCCTTAGTAATGCTATACTAGTACGACCATAAGAACTGTTTTACTAAATATCACCCATTCATTTCCACTTTTCAGACTAGCGCTGTTTCCTACAGGGCCGGATGCTGAATTTGTTTTGGTGTCCACCACAAACCAATTCACACGATGGCACATTTTTAGGCGCATGGGAGAAAGCACGAGCGGGCGCACGAACAAGATTCAGTAATTAAAGTGTGACAAAAAATAGTTGCGCCACTTACTGATTTTAGTGGCATGACTTCTGCTATTTGCTGTACTCTTGATACTCAAAATCTATTCTTTTCGTAACGAAATCACATGTTTCGTTAACTCAACTGGCGCAACTATTTTTACGCGGCGGCCTCAGCCGCCACGTATATACTATATTGCAATCGTCTTCTATGATTGCATGTATATAGTTCTACTGTAATATTGGAGGCAGGTCAAGAAAAAGCGTTGTTTGTGTGGGCGTGTGTATCTTTCTGTGCACGTCAGGTATATGCATACGTAATTGAGCGACATGAGAACGCTGTTTGTGCGAGCGTGTGTCAGTTCATACATGACATGCACGTCACAGGAACCTAAAATCATTGAACAGTGTTGCGACGCAACCTGTTGCGACAATGTTTCGTAGATTATTTATTAGCGCCTTGGAGCAACAAAATGTCAAACTTCAGATGTCGTTGCCTATGTACAGTGGGCAGCAGTACGAGAATGCAGAAAATCTAAATTCCGCAAAATAAGAATGTTTTTCGTTTTCCCTTCAGAGCTACAGATTGGCAAACGCCGTGAAAAACTAAACTTTTTCTTGATTAATATGTACTTCATTTCGAAAACTGACCCAAATTGACTCGAAAACATCGCTATTGCGGCACCTGCAGAGCTGAACCATAACCAGATTGCCTGTACCTAGCCTACATAATGTGTAGACTTATAACGGTAATTTGTCCCATGATTTTTTTCTGATATATTTAGTTGTAAACGTTGGCTTTAAAATATTTTGGTGCCGCGTTTTATATTCGAAGAATATCCTCAGCACTGAAAGCATGTCGCATTGAATTCTATCCAAAATCAATTTAACTCTACTCGCAAAACGTGCTTGTTGTCAGACTTTAGAATGCAATACCTTCTGCATATGCAGCCTGCTGCAGTGTATAAAATTCAACATTGATATTTTAATACTGCGTGTGGGGGGGTTTGGGTTGTTTGTGTTTTTTTTTGTGTTTTTTGTTTTTTTTGTTTTTGTTTTTTGTTTTTTTTTTTTTTTTTTTTTTTTTTTTTATTTTTTTTTTTGTTTTTGGTTTTTGGTGTTTTTTTGTTTTGTTTTGGATTGTTTTTTTTTGGTTTGGTTTTTGTTGGTGTTTTGTTTGTTTTGTTTTGTTTTTTTTTTTTTTTTTTTTGTTTTTGTTTGTTTTTATTTGTTGGTGGTTGTTTTTTTTTTGTTTTATTTTTTTTTTTTGTTTGTGTTGGGTGGTTTGTTTTTTTGTTTTTTTTTTTTTTGTGGTTGTTGTTTGATGTTGTTTTTTTTGGTTGTTGTTTTTTTTTGTTTTTTGGTTTTTTTTTTTTGTTTTTTTTTGTGATTGTTGTTTTTTTTGTTTTGTTTTGTTGTGTTTTTTTTTGTTGTTTGTTGTTGGTTTTTGGGTGTTTTGTTTGTGTGGGTTTTTGGGTATTTTTTTTTGTGGTTGTGGGTGGGGGTGTTGGGGGGGGGGGGTGTTGTTTGTTTTTGTTTTTGTGTGTGGGGTTGTGGGGGTTTGTGTGGTGTGGTGTGGGGTTTGTTTTTTTTTTGTTGGGGGGGTTGGGGGGGTTGGTTGGGTGGTTTGTTTGTGGTTTTGTGTTGTGGTGGGGTGGTGGTGGGTTGTTTGGTTTTGTTTTTTTGGGGGTTTTGGTTGTTGTTTTGTTTGTGGGTGGTGGGGTTGGTTTTTTTTTGTGTTTGTTTTTTCCGTTCGGTTTTGTGTGTTGTGGTGTTCGAAAAGAGAGAGGTGTGTGTTGGGGGTGAGGTGTAAGAGAAAAAATATGCTGAAGATATTGGCAGTAGGTGGTAAGAAGTGGAGAAAAAAACTCGAAAAGATTTCTATATGGGAGCTACAAAAAGTTTAAATTCTCAAAATCCGCAATAGTGCTAAATTTTCCTATTCTAGGGTTGGGCGCTATCGCGCCAACCCTGATTGCTCCCGCGCCCTATAATGCACCATGGCGCAAAAATCGCACTCGTATGAAACGGCCTAACGTGTCGTTCCCTTCAACTAGGCTAAGATAAGCAAAACAATAAATAGCGAAAAAGGACTAAAAAACTATGCAATAATCAATAACAAACATGTAGCGCCGTTCACACCAATAGAAGCAAATATGCAATATGAAAAATATTTATTAGCAATATGAGAAAGATTTATTAGCATACTATTATGTTATAAATCAAATTAGCACGTTTGTACGTAAAAGTCTTTATTCAGCCAAAATTATAATACATATTGTTCAATATGAACAAAATATACACAAAACAATAAATAAACATGAGGGGTCAATTCACACCTCACAGACGGCCAAAATTTCAAAAAAATCACGCCTAAAGCTGTCTAAGATAAGCATGACGTATTCATCCAGTATTTTTTAACCCCCGTAGCTTACGGATATAAAGAGTTGTAAAGCATTCATCAATAATTGACCCAGAACCTAATATTCTTACTTTTTTCCATAATTTGATTGAAAAGTAAACTGCTGTTAAACCTTTTTTCTTACATTTTTCGCTTCGCAATCGGAAGTTTAACAAAACAATAAATTGCGACCAAAATATATATTACATTAATAGAATTATTATAATTATATTAATAGAACCATTAATCTGACAAGTTTCGCAGAGCTCAGAGTCCCAGAACTAAGCTGAGACGTATGTCATTGATAAATCAAACATGAGCTTTTTTAGTAGCAGAGATTTCTCAGTAGCACCGACATCATTATCATCTGCAATGAATTAGGGAAACCGCTTCTGTCAATTCTCCATAGCAGCTGACCAAAATCTGTCCTTCTTAGTCCTTGTCCCTGTGTCCTCGAGGACAAGTACGAACCGGGAACCGGCCCAATAAAAAGTCCACTGGGAGCCAATCCATGGACCATCATTCTGAAGTGTCCTCTCAGGGGTATTTCTTGTAGGCGCCAACGAACCATCCATTTCATCGGATTGGAATTCCTAAAATTAAAAAATAACAGTAAAAAGCAAATAAAATAAATAAAAAATAACAAAAATAAATAACAACTAAACCGATGGCTGTTCACCACCGGACACTACCACGGTCTGACAAAAGTTTTCCTAATACTATACGTCAAAAGTGATCGTAAAATAGCGAAATTGTGAACTCCAGCTAGTAGCAAAAGCAAATAAAAAACATATCGCAGTCGCTTCTTTACAATTCTTTCCTGCAATGAGTCCGCCCAGCTGTTGAAATGATACGAAAAAAACAAGGAAACCTATATATCGACATAGATGGTGGGTCGGTGCCCCTAGTGATGCATTTTCGTAATTTTTGTCACCGTGCAATTAGCGACGCTCTACAAAGCTAAACGTAAAACTGGACAGTTATATAAAAAAACTAAGGCGCACCACTAAAATAATATGGAAGCTGAGGTCGCCGCGTAAAAACTGCACGAATAAAATGTGCATCAATCCGAGTTGTCCGAAATTTCCTGGGGTTCAGAATGAGCCATGATATATTCCATAAACTTTCTGGCCCTTTTCTTCAGACGAAAAGTCAGCCTCAGCAGCCCCCGGTCACCGATAATGGTGCGTCTGTAAAAAAAAGAATCAAAATACTGTCTGACAAAAATAGTTGCACCACTTGCGAAAACGAAACATGTAATTTCATTACGAAAAGAATAGATTTTGACTATCAAGAGTACAGCAAAGTAGTCGCAAAACTCAGGCCACTAAAATAAGTAAGTGGCGCAGCCTTTTCTAGTCAGGCTTGACTAAAAATACTCTATTTGGGGAGTTGTCATTAAGAAGAGGTCAAACTCGTTATTGAAAGTTAGGCTTTTCATATTCTCTTACTCGACCCTCAATTATTTCAGTATCAACACTATCAATACTACTGAACCGAAACTATTGTCTAAAAAAAGGTGGACCCTGAAACGAAAAGAAACGCGCAATTATTTCACTTCGAAAAGAACAAATTTCAGGCACCAAAATATCATGCCACCTGTTTTGTTGCAGAGTTCAGCAATTTTTGCTAAGACATTACTCAGACCAAGAGTACATAATAGCGTCTCACTCTATATAGAAGAAGAGTGAGACACTCTCCAGCCTGCCTGTGTTCTAGCACAGGCAGATGCGCTGGTCGTTTTCAGGCGACATGTTGACATTCTGTGCAACATGTGAGTGGCCAATCAGCGCGTAGATTCCCTGCGTAACACACTTTAGTATATAATCGCTGATGCGTTGATAAGCATTAAGATAGAGTTAAAAGCTTAATAACTCATTATTTATTCATAGTATGCTTGCAAAAACATTAAAAAAGGTTTGCAAATACCTCTAGGGATATTTTGGCAAACTTTCAGCGAAATTGATTGAGAAACTTTTGAGATATAAACTTTTCTGAATTTTTTCAAAGTTTCTCAATCAATTTCGCTGAAAGTTTGCCAAAATATCCCCAAAGGTATTTGCAAACCTTTTTTAATGTTTTTACAAGCAGACTATGAATAAATAATGAGTTATTAGCCTTTATCCCTATCCCGTTCTATGATTGGAGCACGTGCACAGGCGTCGGCCAATCAGAGAATAGAAGCTCGCTTCTGATTGGCCAGTCACATGTTGCATAGAATGTCAACATGTAGCCTGAAAACGACCAGCGCATCTGCCTGTGCTATAACACAGGTAACACAGGCAGGCTGGAGAGTGTCTCACCTCTTCTTCTATATAGAGTGAGAAGCTATTATGTACTCTTGCTCAGACTAAGGGCAAATTCCTAAAATGGATTAAACGGATTGGATTAAAAATTAATTTCTGGATAATTCTTTTCAAAGTTGAGATAGATATACGAAATTTTGTGCACAAGCGAGAGACGTTATCAATACTTGATATGGAAATTATGATTGGATTCATAGACAATGTCCTGAGTTATTGGCAAAACAAGTTTTCATCTAATCCGTTTAATCCATTTTAGGAATTGGTCCTAAGATACTTATGACACTGAAGTCTTCAAACAGAAATCAGAAACCTTTCGACTCACACAGTAACGATTGTTTTCTCTTTCTTAGCCTTCAGAACACTGAGCACAGGCTTAGGATCAGGGGTGACATAGGCATAGCAATCACGCTGCTGAGGTCCCAGGGGGGGAATGTGTAGGAAAACGAGTTTGCTGTGAATGCGCAAAAACCAAAACCCCTTGGAAATGTGAAATTTCACAGGGTAGTCCGGCTTCTGTTCGGGCGATAGCCATTCATAACCAGCAAGTATTGCCCACTGCCAACGGGCTAAATAGATAAAAAACAGGTTAGTCATATTATTATGCTACTAGCTAAAAAATAACTTATTTAGTCACTTAAAGACAAATGTATTTTTTTACACAATTTTTACGGCGTTATGTTAATGTAATGCAGAGTTGTTAATGTTAATGTAATGTAATTAACGCAATAAAGTAAGTTAAAGTTTCGGTAAAGAACTAAAGATCAATTGACACGAAGCACCAATTACAAAAAAAGCGCATCAACCGAACTAGATAGAAACCTGTTAACTTTATCTCAAAATTGAGATCAGCAGATTTACTTAATTTCTGCGTTATCGAGAAGTGATAAAAAAGACACTAACTTTAAGGCGAAGTGACGAGTTATTGGCAAAACAAGTATTTATAATCCAATAACTAATATTAATCTAATTGGAATCAGTTTAATCCCCAGCTCTACTCACGTCCTTGGGGCCAATCCAACTTTTCCAAGACAATGTCATTGAGGCTCCAAGTGGCAACTCGCCACGACAAGTAGGTGAAGTAGTCCAGAATGGAGCGTAACTGGGTCGCACTCGTTCGCGACAGCCCGACCACAAACACACCCTCCTTCATGCTCGACACGTCAATGCCAAGCCTAAACGCAATATTAAGATGGTGGTGCCGCCGAAGCAGTTTTGCTCATAGGTTGCAAAAAGAGAGCTTTCAGCTTTGAAATCATATGTTCACTAAGACATAAGGACAATGGTCAGAAATTCTTTTAGACTTTTCACATTTCATCATGATCATTATGAGTAAAGTTTAAGTACAGTTTCACAGTTCAAACTAGTTTAGCTCAACAGCCATTGCAGCCATTAGCATTACATAAAGACCAATCACTGACCAAGCAATGTACTCATCAGCGGCCAATTTTTGGGGCAATTGGAGCTTTGTGGGCTCACAAAGTGCCAGCACCCCATTGCAGGCCGACGCCCGACCACCGTGGGAAACCCAGCGCAGACACAAGGGCGCCGAGGCCGGGTTCCAGATCACGTGACACGACGACTGGGCCCACCAGCGAGCCCACGACACAGACGACCCTGCAAATGCAACTCATTACAGATTGTCTCCAATTAATCATGACTACTGAACTCGGAATCACAGTTTAACACGGAGAAGGGGTATGGGGGGTCCGGGACCCCCCCAGATTTTCAATTTTGGTACAAGGGCAAGCAAAATTTGAGACAAAGGTACAAGGGCAAGCAAAACTATTATTATGATATGAGCTTCTAAATATCAGAATTTCTACCAAATTTATGCTATTTTTACCCTATTTTCGGCGAAACTTTTCCAAAATCGCTGATTTTTTTGCTATAACATGGCATTTGGTCAAAAAATCGTAACTTTTTCCCTAAAAAGCGTACTTTTTTGACTGACTTGGTACAAAGTCAGTCAAAATGTCGGTAAAGGACCCCCACAGAATTGACACCCATGTTAAAGTAATGCTCGGGAAGTATGTCACTCTTCCTACTGGATTGGTCAGCTTGGCAGCTACGAAGATGCGTTGCACATTAGCGGGCAATAATGGACAGAATGAGAAGTATACTCAAATCAAACCCATGCCCACATGTGTGCGACAATAATACGTAAATAGGTCTGCGTGTCAACTTTTAGCCATCTGCCAATCAGATCGTAGCAGGCTATTGCGTTCGCCCAGAGCACTAGATTACGGTAACTGTATTGTGAGCATAGCTACAAAGACCAGTTAGTATGTGCCGCTAATGTGCAACGTACCGCGCTGTCAAAGCCAGGTTGGGAATTAGAAAGAGTGTCATACTCTTGTCATGATGTACTCTTAACTGTCATAATATTTAGCCCACGGAAGGCCTGAAACAGACCGAAGTACAAGCCGTATAAGGAAAGGGGGGGATCTAGGATCCGGTGACTGAGTGAGGTCTCAAACATCTGAGCTAAATCGGCAGAAAATGGCAATTTTTTTCAAAAATTTAGCATGTTTTCAATAAGTAAAACAGTCTCCACCTTACCATCTTCATTCCAACTGCCCTCAGCATAACAGGAGACGCTGACACCCGTAGCGGCCCAGAGTTTAATTTCGCTCTTTCTCGAAAAACCGGTTTTCACATTCGGTAATTCAGCCGGCAGCGGCAGTAAAGCTCTAAACTGGGAAAAAGTGGCACTGGTCAGGGGAAGGTGGTGGAAATCCTCGAATCTGGGCTGAGTTTCGTGCAATGGTTGTCCACCCAGCAGACAATCCACGGTGGCTAGCGGATCAGCAAGAATATTCACAAAGTCAGGAGTATCGGAAAATTCTGGAAAACAGAAATGAACAATAATTTACAGCCATACATGTAACGGGGTCAAAATTCTGGGAAGGGGGCTCTCCGGCTCAATTTTGGGGACCCTTTCCCCCTGGTCGACCAAAAATACCCTAAATTTTGCGAAATTTTACAAAATTGTTGCAAAAAAGGGCCATTTTTTCTAGATGTTGTCCAAATTTTCGGGACCCTCGCCCTCGGCCCCTCGATTTTGAGAGGGGGGACCCCCCTCTCCCCCTCTCCCCCCTAATACATGTATGATTACAGCGCGGTTCATACTCTGTGTGAAGAATTGACACATGCGTTTCCTCTAATCTTTTGTTTACGGTTTGGAAGTGACAAGCCATCTACATGCGAAAAGTTGACTTATTCGGCCGGGTAGATTTCGTGGAAATGCTAAGGACAAAACCACAGGGACAAGGACAGGGACAAGTATGAACCGGGCTTAAAAAACTAAACTGAACTTGAGCCTAAATTGAATTAAGAACCAGCGAACCAGTTTTCCGTAGCGAATAGGTGACTGCAACTTTTTACAAAATTGTTTGTGTATGCAAACCTTTCTGAAAAAATTCCAAATTACGTTGAGCAACATTGACAAGAATACACTATTTTTCAAAATAATTTTTTGTTACCTACTTTTTGGCTTCTCTAACTTTTCTAAACGGTTACTTGCATTAAAAAATACGCTCCATTTTTTGACACTGTCGTTTCTGTGGGCAAATCTAAGGTTTTTATGATCGGCAATAGCCTTTTTTGATTCGTGGTAGCACTCCTCCATGTCGTTTTTTTGTTGTGAGAGTTGACTTAAAGTTCGAAAATAAGTAGATGCAGGTGTACCTTCTTCGAAAATATTGATTTCTGTTTTTGGTGAAGTTCTGCAGCGTTTTCAAATTGATCAGTTTTAGAAAAACTGGTGTATTTCCACCCAAAACAATTGGATTAAAATTATGAGAAAAGATACGCCTCGGCAATATAATTACCTACAGTTTGAGCGCTACTGATCGTAAAATTAGAACGAAATTTCGCTCAGTAATGCCGTTTGAAAAATTGCCGTTTGAAAAATAGTACAAAAAGAAATGTTACATAAATGTGACGTAATCTCAAAAAGCGAAACGCGGAAGGATAAGTGTTGGCATCTAAATTTATTGAAGGTTTTTGACATGCCCGTGTGTCATTTTTTCTTAGCTAAACATAAAATTTACAAAAAATTGTCGTAACTGGCTGAATATTATTTTCTGTCAAAAGTAAAAATGATTGTTTCAAGCTATTTTAGCAAGCGTTTATCTCATAATAGTTTATAGTTTTCTAAATTAATATGCGTACTATTATTATTGATTGAAAATTAATCGTAAGTTGTCAAGTTTTACTCCTGCAAAACTGTCGAAAACGCTACTATCACCTTATCAGCCTTTGCTGGTCAGCCGTCAAACTACGGTTAATTGAACACAAAAATTCTGGCATTCAACTTCAGCTTCAAAACAAAAACAAACAAAACACTTTTTAAAAAAACTCCACATACCTCCATCTCGTACGTCGTGCCACCAGCATTTGGTAGCCAATCTGAGCAGGGAATTCTGTTGACTAGAAATCTCAGCGTTTATTTGGCCACATTTTACTTCTGGAGTTTCCCACAAAGATTGTGGAGCCAGTGTTTGGGTTTGAGGCAACTTTTCTTGACTAGAAGTCTCCGCTTTCATTTCGCCCCATTTAACTACTGGGGCTGGTTCCACAGACATCCTACCGTTGAGTAAACTGCCCCACTGGTTGGCCGAACTTTCACTCGGGGTAGGCGAAAGTTTAATCGAAGGAGGTTCAGTTTTTTGCGAAACACTGCAAGCTGGTTTTTCAGCTGAATCAGTTTGACTTCTCATCATGTCTTCGAGTAATAAGCCCACACCCATAATCTTCTGATTCTCTTTGGCCTCCGTGACCTTTTGACCTTTACTCTTGTCGGCCTTGTCAATCGTCTGAATTTCCGTGACCTTTTGACCTTTACTCTTGTCGGCCTTGTCAATCGTCTGAATTTCCGTGACCTTTTGACCTTTACTCTTGTCGGCCTTGTCAATCGTCTGAATTTCCGTGACCTTTTGACCTTTACTCTTGTCGGCCTTGTCAATCTTCTGAATTTCCGTGACCTTTTGACCTTTCCTGACATCATTCTTGACCTTTTGCCCATCTTCTTCAATCACACAGATCTCTTCAATGTCCGAGTCGTTATCACTACTGATCACAATAGTTTGACTTTTTGGCCCCGGGCCCTTCGCAAGAGTAGTCACAGCCTTTACTGCAGAATCAGTCTTCGTCAACTGCTTTCCACCTGTGGCTGGTTTGCAATCTAAAATTGAGAGAAAACATAAATAAAATATAGTATTACGCATATAAAATCAAAACAAACGTACCTAAATGGGTTACCGACCGAAATTTATAAATGAAAATTTATCGTGCAACATTTTTACAAAAAAGCTATTGTGCTATACTTTTGTAGTTCTGTACATTCAAAAGAAAACATAGTTTAGACTTCAGTGTAGAAATAGCCTGTTGATGCTCAGAAAGTCAGAACCGTATTAGAAAAAAAACAGAATAGTCATAAATATCACCACATTGGCACCAAGCAACACTATAGTCTGACAAAAAATAGATGCGCCATTTTTACTTATTTTAGTGCCATGACTACTGCGACTACTTGCTATACTCGTGATAGTCAAAATCTATTTTTTTCGCAACGAAATCACATGGTTCGTTTTTCCTAGTGGCTGGGTTTTTTTTCGCTGGCAAATTATCGCAATTTTGCAAAAAGCTTGAATTTTTCTTCGCAAAATCAATTTTTTTTCGCAGACTTACTTTTGCTACTTAATGCAGCAGATTATATATTTAAATGTTAATAAAACATTATTACGCCCATACAGGATTAAGACTGACGCGATTTTTACCCGTTTTGGCCAAAAAGCAACGATTTTGACATTATTATTTAAATTTATGGAGCCGCCCAGAGAATTTTGTGTAACTTTTCACAATTTTCACAATCAATTTTCACATTCGATCAAAAATTTCAGAAGACCCGGCCAATGACCAAGTTGCCTGAAAATGCTAACATTTTGAAATGTTTCCTTTCTTAATTATGTCACCTCCGACCCCTATTATATATGCTGTCTATATTAGTGTTACATGCAGTCGGTGTGATGATGCATGGAAGAAAATGTGTCCCATTCACAGTTAATAGAAACATCAAGTAATAAAGCTGCACGAGTCCAAGCCTAGGGGAGCATAAAAAGTCGGAGAAATTTTCAATTTTTAGGTCTAATTTGGTCAATTAGGGACGTATCGGAAATGTTTTCCGACTAAACCACAAAAACCGGCGCATAAACCTTACGAGTTCACCTCCACTGCGTCAAAATTTGTTCGCAATTTCGCGAAAAGGTTTGAAATTTTTTTCGCAATTGCGAACGTTTTTGCGCAAAAAAACCCAGCCTAGTGGTGCAACTATAATATTTTGTCAGACTTTAGCCAAGAGTACATAATAGCGTCTCACTTTATATAGAAGAAGAGTGAAACACTCTTCAGCCTGCCTGTGTTCCAGCACAGGCAGATGCGCTGGTCGTTTTCAGGCTACACGGTGACATTCTGTGCAACATGTGGCTGGCCACTCAGAAGCAAGCTCCTATTCTCTCATTGGTTAGACGCCTGTGCACGTGCTCCAATCATAAAATGAGATAGGGATAAAAGGTAAATTTGATCGTGAGATATGCTTGTTTACCTGCTGTTAACTAATCGGTAAGCTAGTTAATATTTGTGTAAAAGTATAAAGCTATACCCGTATTGCCGCTTATGGTCGGGCTTCTAAAACTCTCGTTCGATTCGGGTGACGTGTTGATCAGCCCAATGAAGACGAAAAACGTCCAGCTAAGCCGAAAGTTCATGGTGCCCTAGACACAACTATATTAAGTAGTGTTAGTAAGGAGGTGTTAAAAGTGCTGACATTTACTATTACCTAAAGGTTAGTAGTGCGTTGCAGGATCTACCAGACCATTACTGGTGCAGGCGACTCATCAGTGGAGCTGCTAACCAGTAATTTGTTTTTTGAGCCTTTTTGAAAAAATATGAAAAGATATTAAAGGTGGTTTCGTCGCCTCCTGCCTAATCTCAAGTGTGAATTAAGCATTAGTGAAACACATATTTTGAAGTAGTTTGGCACTACCGATGCTGTATTTGGTATGGATTTGGTGTTTGGTACAGACTAACGTCAAACGTTCTTTTAATTTGCGTTTACTATATCCTTTATTAGCGAGTTTCGGTATTAGTTTTTTGACGCGTTCAGTGAAGTCTTCTAGTTTGCTTGATAGTTTGCTAAATCGATGGATTTCGTTAGAAAAGGTATTATATGCGCAGGAATTGGAAATGTTGCCTTCTAAGTGTGGTAAGGATATAGTATCGAAATCAAAATAGTCACGTTTGTCATATACCTTCGAGATGAATTTGTTATTGTCGATGACGATTGTCATGTCTAGAACGTCAGCCGTTTTGTTAGAAGAATTAACTTTGTTCAGAGTTAGACTATCAGGGTAAATATCTTTGTAACAGGTTTCAAAACAGTCGTCATCGTTCAATAGAGTAATGTCATCTATGTATCGGTATACCCATTGGAGTTTAGAACGTTGTTTGAATTCTTTATTTTTGATAATATTCTTGATATATTTCAGTTCGTACGAAAATAATACTAGATTAGCAATAAATGGTCCAACATTGGTACCCATAGGTATACCGATTATTTGTCTCAATAGTATATTTCCGCAAGTGAAATAACTATTATCGACGATCCACTTTGTCAAATCCAGCATCTTGTGTTCATCTATTTCAACCCCGGAGGTTGAATTCTTAAACCAATTTGCACTGTTCTTGTGCAAGGAAATTTTCCGATTTTGATTGAAGGCAATAGGTAGAATATAATGTAAATTATCTATAATTTCCGTGTGCACAAGGTTGGTATACAATTTACCAAAATCGAATGTGTTAACGCTGGATGCCGAATGTAGCTGGTTGATAGTCTTAATGTCCTTTAATAGACTTTGGTTATTACTAATAATCCAAAAAGAGTTAACGTTCCAATAGTTTTTTAGGCAAAATTTGCTGTAATTTTTGATTCGATTTTGGATAAGTTTATATCCATGCGATATGGCAATAGAAATAGGTTTAGTACAGGATTTTGTACTAGATATGATGGTTCTGAATCCTATCGGGTTTTTGTGGAATTTTGGAGTCATTTGAATAAATGGCAAATTTTGGTTGTTTGCATCTACAGGAAATCCGAATTCGGCTGATTCCAACGTTAATTTGTTGATTATTTGATCAATACTTACTGTATCGATAGATACATAAGTATTGTTGTTCTCCGTTATACCGACCTCTTGCAAGATCCTTGAAATGTAAAATTTTTTGCAAATAATGGCGAAATTTTGTGCGGCTTTATCTACCACAGTGAAAACGAATTTTTCTTGCAAACGTTTGATTTTTTCTTTTATACGTTTAGACATTACCATGATCGGTTTGTTAACCGAGATATTGCATGAGATTGAAAATAATTTCCGAACAATTTCAGTTTTCCATTCTTTAAGATCACAGATCGGGATTTTGTATTGATTGCTGACTTTTTCACAGTAATCGTTAATACCTTTGAAATAGGAAGATTTTGCCTTTTCAAGGTCAAATTTGGTTGGAATCCGAAATTTCGTTCCTTTTTCCATGAGTTTTTGAATTTCTGGATCTCCGGTGACACTAGTGTCTCCGGTAATGATATGTCCGTGATGATTGTCAACATAAGTGGAATTAGAACAATCACAAGTGATATTACTATCCAGCCATTCTTTGACATCAAGGTCTTGTATCGTTTGTCTGTAATTGAAAAATAACGACGAGATAGTTTTGCTGTACGAAAAAATAATCATAGGTTTCGCCGGTTCAACCGGTATCGTATTTGGCCAAAATTTTAATGTATCTGGGTCGTTTATTATTCTATTGAACGGCTGACATAGTTCGTCACAGGCCTTATTAATAAAATGGAAAAGAATCTTGTGTTTATTCAAATTTTTGGTTTTTACTTTTTGTTCTTTTGATCTACTTTCCAGTTTATATTGACAAAGATCAAGTATTATTCGATTGGGTTCTGTTAGTGGACAATCAAATAGTTTCAAGTGTAGAGCTAGAAGTGATTTTCGATTAAGTTTCACGATTTGTTCAACTACCTTTCGTCTGAATGCGATAGGGTTACTATCGAATTCTGACTTAAAGTCAGAGATGAATGTATCAACATCAATACATTCTTTTTTTGAAACTTCTTCTTTTTCTGATGCCACGTTTGTGGCTGTATCTTTCATTTTTTGAAAAGATACTGTAGATCGATTTTTCGACATTTTCTTGACGTACTTTGTCGTTCAAGCCATACGGAAATTTGGTTTTTAATCTTTTGATCCAATAGTCCTCACGATCCAACCTCGTCTTTTTGTCCGAAAGTTCGTCAGAATCCAGTATTTTTTCGATAATTTTGACCGAATATTTCTTGCAACTTCCGCAATTGAAATGTTCTCGGATGAGTTTGCATCCTATGGGTTCTGCGTGTTCAATGGTTCGTTTGTGTTCCCTAAAACGTTGTTTCAATGTTCTCTTTGTCTCTCCGACATATTGTATGTTACAGTCATTGCAAGTGATCAGATACACTATATTCGAGGCGTTACAATCCAAAATGGTATCGGATTGGGTCAACGTGCTGTGTTGTCTATTTGTGTAGGCGTCCATAAATGTGTGCCCAATGTCTAAATGTGTACAAGTGATGCAGTTACGTTTGGAGCAGGTGATTACGTTAGCGACCGAATATGCAGGCAACCCTACCCCCAACACCAATAATGCGCCTGACATTAAAGGTGACCGCTGTGTCTGCTGCTTTATGTATCAGTGCTAATAACAATTGCTAAGGTGTAGATAATGGGTGCAGAGAACACTAGAAACCCTGTAAACTAGTGACCCAGGTGGCCGAAGAGCTTGCGGTGAGCCCAACGTTAGAACCCCATGAGGAAACTAGCCGTCTAAAAACTTATACTGGTGTATCAATTGACCGCTGTCGCCAAAGGTGTAGCGGCGCGGCTAGTGCTAATAGCAAGTGCTGAGTACGTATTCAAAGAAGTTATATCCAAAACTTCTAGGGAGACCCAATACACGTCTCAATAGTGCTGATGACTAATAATATAAATAACTCTTGTCCAAGTTCGCAGCGGCGATGCAATGAGCATAGTCTAAGACTACCTTGGGCATATTAAAGAATTATCAGACACAAAGGTCCATCATAGTCAACACGGGAAACAATCTTCAAGGAGACAAAGGACACCAGTTAAGAAAGTTTAATGTAACCCCAACAGGTTAAGGCACGCCAGATAAAAGATTAAAGTTTAGTTTGATAAATTTACTGGTACAATCTGCCATAGACTCTATCTCTACCGTGTAATATTTATCAGTTTTCGGCTATGGATGATGTTATATAAATTATATATAGTTGATATGTTATACTATTTATTTTTGATTTAAATTAGAACGTCTCGAAATGCTCTATGTAAGTTAAATGAAATTATCTAATGATTATCTTTTGATGTTTTTTATTAAAATAGTACCTGTTGGTAAATATGGGTGATATTTAGCGATAGCATTAAAAAGACAGACTCAATTTTGGGAGAGAGATATAATTACGTATATATTGAAATGAGTGAGAGTAAATAAAATGATTAGAGTAGAAAACAATGTAAAGTTAAAACAAGATACAACTCGACCAGAATAGGTCATCTATAAGATGCCTGTCAGATACTATAAGTCCTATGGGCAAGCCAATGGACTAAGCGGCTATCAGGGTTGGCGCGATAGCGCCCAACCCTAGAATAGGAAAATTTAGCACTATTGCGGATTTTGAGAATTTAAACTTTTTGTAGCTCAAAATATAGGAAAGCTTTTTACACGAAATTTTGTGTGTGTACACCCCTTGGCAATACCTAAGTGCTGGCAAAATTTCAGCCGGATCGGTCAGGTATTTTCTGAGATACTCCCGGGGACCCCCCAAAATTCACGGACTTTCGCTCTTTTTTTTTTTTTCCCAGAACTTTTCTCGCCGGTAGTTCATCCGAGCGGCACCTTTTTTGGTTTTTCACATTTCGTATAGCCTGCAATAGACACGGAAAAAATGGTTTTGCTCGGGTGTTTCCGTGAGAGGCTGTGCTGGGAGGGGGGAAACCCCTTTTTTGGGGTCCAAAAAATGACTAAGTACGAAAAAGTTTAGCACACTTTTTAAGAAGTTGCGCAAAACGGCCAGTCATGATCTTTTGCATGTGAGGTGGTACAGTAGTGGAATAGAAACTAACATGGGCTTTTTTTGAATTTCGGCCTATAAGCCCCAGGGCATGCCCATACCCCCCGCCACGTGTATTACGGGGGTAGGGTCGCTACGGGCAGTGGAGCTATCATGGTTATAGCTGGAGGCCTATCGTTTTGTATACGAATATGAACCCATATGCTGTGCATTCACTGGTATTATCACTTTCTTCCTCAGATGTTGAATAGTCCCCTAGACGGTACCCCCCGGTTGGCTGTGTGTCATGAATGCGCGTACGTAACTTCACTGTAGAATAATTAGGTTTGCTGTTTGTTTTTCATGATAGTTTCAGTTTTTTCGTGTAATATGGATTGTGAACTTGCGAACATATCATATTAATACCCATTGCCCCACCGATTGCCCCCCCAGGGCATTCCCAAAGGGGACTCGGGACCCTTTTGCACTTTTGGGGTCAAAAATTTTTTTTCGAGTTTATTCTCAAAAACTTGTCTCTAGGGGTAATTTGGTGTCCTGAACACGAATCTAGGATTTATTTTTGTCTATAACCACTCTGGACCCCCATAGCCCCCCCAGGGTGCCCCTAGGGGGTCAAAATGGGTCAATTTTTTGAATTTGAAATTTTGATGTCCATTGGGGTAATTTGACCCCCTGAACACGAATCCGAGGTTCATTCTTGTCTGTGACTCTCGTAAATTCTCCTACGACCCCCTCCTAGGGTACCCCCCCCCCCACAACGGGTCCAAGGGGTCAAGTTTTCAAAATTCGGTTTTTGATGTTCATAGGTGTAATTTGACTCCCTAAACACGAATTTGAAGACTATTTTTGTCTATGACTCTTGTTGACGCCCCTGCGACCCCACCCCTTCCCTCAGGGTACCCCTCCCCGACAGGGGTCCAAGGGTAAAACTTCAAAATTTGAATTTTGATGTCCATCGAGAGAATTTGAGCCCCTGATTACGAACCCGTGATTTGTTTTTGTCTAGAACCTCCCTGGATTCCAACACCCCCAAACGGGGTCCAAGGGGTCGAATTTTACATAGGTATATATACATGCATATACATGTACACATGTACAGTTACGTACATACTACATTGGTCCGCTTCAGGAGTGAAGCCGTCATAGCTATATGTAGTGATAGCTATGCTCTGTGCTTCGTTTCCACTACAGCGGAAAAAGAGAGAGGACTAGTAAGGAAAAATGCCCTTGTCGGGCGGCTCCTTGGGTAGAATAGGTTACTGTCTGTCTAAAGCGGAAAAATACTTAGGCTGAGCTTGTAAAAGCATTGGTACAAGACTTTATTAACGACAATATGCAATTCGTGTGAGCTCGTTAAAGTAGGTGGACTAGGTATACCTGTTAAGAATAGGAATATGATCTTCGTAGGGCAGACACTGTTTTCCGCACCCTATTCGCGCGAACTTACAGCCCGTTCTGGGTTTGTTTCAACTGTATTTTCTTATTATTATTGTTGTAAATGCTTGATAAAAAGTTCTGTGAGATAACTGCAGACCTTATCCAAATCCTTAACTTATCGTTTGATCAAAATTTATGTACTGTGTAAGCATCTTACTTCATTCGATCATATTTGAATTAAGCATATTGTGTTAGATGTGTGTAGCTAAAGCAGGAACAAATCCATAATCTGAGAGTCCATAATCTAAAAGCAAGAGCTTAACTCGTACAAGAAACTGCTACCTAAGTTGACCCATTTATGGCATGCATAATTCATTGGTGCGAGGTAGGGTTTTCAGCGTCCTTGTTAGCCGAGAACTTTAGCAATCCCTGACCGATTGTTTGCACAACCCCGAATCATTTCAGCCGTTCAGCCAACAGTCGACATTTCAGCTAAAATTATTATGAGTGCCCGCTCTAACGTTTTTGCCATTTGCCAATGTTGAGTTAGTGTAAAAAAGTGTAAAAGTAAAAGTTAGTGTAAAAAAGCCGCTATGTTACATGAGCACATGATATAATTTAGCTGAAGGTCGCGCGAATAGGGTGCGGAAAACAGTGTCTGCCCTACGAAGATCATATTCCTATTCTTAACAGGTATACCTAGTCCACCTTCTTTAACGAGCTCACACGAATTGCATATTGTCGTTAATAAAGTCTTGTACCAATGCTTTTACAAGCTCAGCCTAAGTATTTTTCCGCTTTAGACAGACAGTATTTTTTTTTTTCGGATTAAAGGATTAATTTTAATCGGACTAAACGGTTTAAAAATTAAGCTAAAAAGCCATTCCAAAACTTCCGGATGAAACGGACTTAAATTTTAGGCGCTGCTTTTTAGTCAGGTCAGACGAAACAGACTTAGCTACGCATGCATGTTGAATCCGTTTAGTACCGTAGTCGTTCAGGAACGAATTCGGACTAAAATTAAACCGCTGATTTATTTTAACTCGTTTAGTCCGCTTAGTCTGATATTTCATTCCTAAACCTCGAACTATAAAATAAGTCCAGTCCGTTTAATCCGGTAAAGAAATGGGTCCTTCGTCTCTAGCGGAAGGGATCGCAATTTGTAAGCACATGTCTGCCTGGGGGGCGTAATTATTGCGGGGAAAGGCGTTACCGTCCGACACAGATATTAATTGCTTCACTCTTAGCCCTGCCTTGCCTTCCATAGTCAAAAACAATGACTATGCCACAGAAAATAAGAAGGGGACAAAAACATTCAAATAGCCCGCCCAGTACAGATAGTATCAACTTCTTGACTATAATTCTTAACGCTAGACACGAAGATGGACAAAAAATGCTCCAACTAGCAAGCGCTGACCGCAGCAATAATACTCTTGATACAAATACAAAATACCTACCAAAGCCATCATTAGCAGCTGGGAATGTGGGAGCGTTAGGCTGAGGCAAATTCGACAGGGCGTCAAGAGCAATGCGCAGCAGATAGTTCACAACGCCGTTCAGCTCTTGAGATCGGCCAGGGTCAGAGGTCACCACGCCACAGATACGCTCCACCTTTTGCTCATCCATTAGGGTCCTGTAAAAAACAGCGAAAAAATAGTAAAAACAATAGTACATGTGTCTGTTTTTTTTCTCGGAGTCAGCCAAAATTAATGCGAAGTTCATAAAGAACCTGCAGGCCGGATTACGCGACTCCCCCACAAAACATGAGAAAGTTGAGGTTGATTTGGAAGTTAAGAATAGGAGTTGAATGGTTTCTCGGGTCACGTGATCCGCACCCACGAATGGTAAAAGCATACATGTATAAGGGTGGAGGGGAAGGCGACCCCACCCCCCCTCAAAAAAATCTATGCGCCGGCAGGGAGGAGGTTCCCGAAAATGAGGGCAAAATTTTATATGGCACTTTTTGGGAAAATTTTACAAAATTTTGCAAAATTTAGGGTATTTCCGCTCCGTCCGCGGGGGGGGGGGTCCCCCAAATTTGACGGAAACGAAAACGAAAAATTTTGCTTCAAAAAGATTGCAGTTCGTGGATACAGTTGAAAGCAGTATACAAACTAGCATTAAATTACGACTTGAAAACTTTGACGTTAGCATAGTAGCAAAGAGTAATGATTAAACAAACGGTTTATAAATTCAAAAACGTTACTGGAGGTCACAATATGCTCAGGTACGGCATTCCAGGGCCCCCCTAAAATTTTGGCCTCCTTATATATACGGGTCAAAGGGTCACCAAGGTGAGGGTGGGCGGGATAGCTGATATTATTAGTCCGCCCCTTACCAGCCAACAATGGCATCCACCTCCGCGGACGGAAGCATGAAATGACTTGCCACCAGCCAATACTGTTCTGCTTGGCCCATCCGCCCGCCGCACAGTCGTACCATCAGATAGGGCGGCACCTGCGGGTTCCAGATCAAGCAGAGCCGCACCCACGATCGTGACTCGCACCACGCCATTAGGTCTGAAACAGGGAAAATGAAAAACTAAAAGAGCAATTGGGTCAGAATACCAAAAAATATTTAGGGTGGATTGGATTTCACAAAGGAGGTTTTACTAAAGCCATGGTTTCACGTACGTTTTTATATCATTTTGCACAAACTCTCATTTACGAAACATAGCTTGATTCGCTACGAATTTCGTAGGTTGTCTTAAACCATGGCTTTAGCGCAGTTCAAATTTGAAACCTGCAGCACAGCAGGTCTCTGTTTTGCTGAAGTTTCAGCTGAGCTGAAACCATGGTAAGGGTTAAAAAACTGTGTGTGTGAGATTATAATAGCTTAAAAAATTAATAATGAACAGAATTGGATCAATAGAACAATCTAGACAATAAGGGTGGATTTCATAAAGGTGGATTTACTAAACCTGGGTTTCACGAAGTACGTTTTTATGTGGTTTGCACATAATTTCATTACGAAATAGCCTCATTCGTTACAACAAATTTCGTAGATTTTCTTAAGCATAATTATCTTACATGATCAGTTTTTACGCATAATTATTATCTTACATTTTTTTCGTTTTTTAAGCATTTGCATACTAGTCCTAAATTTTGCGGTAATCATTTTTTTCAACATTAGTCTCTATCTTCGCAACAATAACAGCCGAATGGTAAGTTGATGATCGATACGATAAAATTCTATATTCGGTTTCAGTATTTGCTACATTTCTTAGGGCCTTTTCATAAACAGATTAAAAATCGAAGATTAAAATAAATCTTTTTATGAAAACGACATTATTCAGTTGCAGATCTGAAGATTAAAAATATTAAAAATTCTATTTAATATTTAATAATATTAAATATTAAATTTAAATTAAATTAAATTAATATTAATTATTAAATTTCCATTAAGATTTTTTTAATCGTGATTTCATGAAACCGGGATTAAACACTTTTAATCTTTTTAATATCGCTGATTAATTTTAATATTTTTAATCTTTTTATGAAAAGGCCCCAACAAACGCCAATATATAACTTACTATTAAAAATTAACCTTAAAAATACTAACCACTCTCAACTGATCGTTCGCCATCCATCAATACGGTCACTTTTTCGCTGAAGACTATGATCCCGTGTATTTTAGGTAGAGCCAAAACTTCCGGTTTCAGCAGATTATCTATGGACAGCCGAAGACAGTTTTCTTTCACCAAAATTCCACCAAAAACCGGCCTAGATTTTTGGCCGCCGAGCTTTCTGCTTTCAATCGGCTTCAGACTTTCATCAATATTGCCAGAAGATTGATCAGGCTGCTCATAAGATGAATCAGGCTGTTCATAAAATTCATCAGGTTCCTCAAAATATTGATTAGGCTCCTCACAATATTGATTAGCCTCCTCAGAATATTGATTAGGCTCCTCAGAATATTGATTAGGCTCCTCAGAATATTGATTAGGTTCGTCAGAATATTGATTAGATTCCTCACAATATTGATTAGGCTCCTCAGAATATCGATTAGCCTCTTCACAATATTGATTAGCCTCCTCAGAATATTGATTAGGCTCCTCAGAATATTGATCAGGCTCCTCCGAAAATTGATTAGGTTCCTCACAATATTGATTAGGATCCTCAGAATATTGATTAGGCTGGTCGTAAGATGGATCAGGCTGCTCAGAAGATTGATCATTTGCTGTTTCCAATCCGGGCAGAAGTCCGTACCGGTTAACAACCTTCATGAATGATTTCAAATCGCAAGTTTCCGAAAAAGACAAAGTGCACCATTCAGTTTTGGACGCAGCTGTCGATACAGTGGTACGGAATTCCCTAAAATAAAAAATGAAAATGAAAAAAATGAAAAACATCCATGTATGCAGACGCTCCACTAACATAATTGCTTTTAATTCGACATGAACATGGAAAAATTTCACCGATTTGATGAATAACTAGATTAGAATGACAAGACAGACATTAAGTTATTAGTCTAACACCTTTACTGAAAAGCATCCTCCTAGATCCGCGAAAGGATAAAGGTCTTCATTCGGCAAAAGGCTATTATTTTTCTTAAAAATAATATTATAACAAACTGATTCTGAAAATGATCCTTCAGAATGATATATAATTTTGCAATTCTTTTTACTAAATTTTCTATAAGCCTTTTGACTCATAATCATTTGAAATCAGCCAAAAACTAAACAAGATAGCATGAAGTCCTCTAGTAATAAGAACAGCAAATTTGAGTAAAAAGTAAAACAAAAAACAAACAATAACTAACAAAAATAACAGAAAAAAGCAAATCAGACCAAGCCAAAGTGTTGTTATCCGGGCCGACGCTGACAAAATTGTCCTGGATGACATAAAACTGGGCCGACGCTTTGCCAAATATCACTTTTATCCCATTGTTGGCCTCAAACAGCCCAGCCCGGCCCAGCCCATAGTCCTTTAGCAGCGGACCGTAAGGCTTGTCCGAGAACCGCCTCATGCGACAGGGATACTCGGATTTCCACGTGATTTGCCGGCCGTCCCACCAAGGGCCTAAGATAGACAGATTAACAAACAAACAAATGGAACAAACTGCTTAGCCCGGTTCACACTTGTGCTCGTCCTTCTCCTATCGTTTTGTCCTTGAGCGATTTCAGAGAAAAACTGCATGGCCAACTATGCCAAATTTTAGCATGACCTGGCATATTTTTAGTAGGGGTGGCTGCCCCCCCCCCATTTGGTCCGGAGCCCCCCATTTTGGTCGTCCCTCCCATTTCAGATGGGGTGCGCCCCCCCATAGCCCAATTTTTTTTCCGGAAGGACGTTCTAGTGACTTTTTAGCTGTAGCGATATCGTGTTCGTCGGGTTTTTGGGTCCTTTTTTGCTAAATTTAGTATTAGCGTAGCTATAATAACGTATGAAAACGTAACATTCAACGTATAATAACCATTTTTTCGTGTAAAAATAGTGTTTTATCGGGGCTGCCCACTCCCGTTAAATTTTGCCTAAAAATATGCCAGATGACCGTAGTTGAGGTCACTCCTAGACCGTATACAAATAATACGCTCAAAACGCATTATTTTGTCAATTTTTCACAGTAGCTAACCAAAATTTGTCCCTGTGTCTTTAATGACAAGCATGAACCGGGCTGTAGATTACAGTTTCTTTTGCAAACAACGCATGACATCACGACTCCGTCTGTGAAGTCAAACGCTATTTTCCTCAGACAACACTTTGTCGTGAGTGCAAAAGCTTTTGCGCATCTACCAGAAACTAAGAAATAAAACGAAAGTAAAGGCATAAGATAAGCACACAACCTTTTAAATAATCCGATTTATCGATATTACGCATTCGATCGATCCTCTGTAACCCAGAGCATTCTGACTGTCAGAATACCCTTACACCCACGGAAAAAGTTTTTCTCAAATTTTCGACTGAAATTCCACACAATGGTCTCTTCAAATTCGACCTAATTGTAGATTTAGAAAAAATTGTAGAAAATATAGCAAAAAACCAAGACTCTAATCTGTCACCACAAACCTCCGGGTAGCACGAAAGACGCAGCAGCCTCAGTAGAGCAGTCTTCTGCGTCATTTCTGATCACCGAGTCGCAGCAGTATTCAGCAAAAATATTCAAAAGGACAATCAGCTCTTGACGCTGGGCAAAGTCTTCCATCCAGACGCCCAGATAGTTCAGTCGTTTGCCCGCTTCGTGGGTGATCGGGCAACATTGATAAGGGGCAAGTCTGAACCAGTTCACAACCATACATGTAACGGCATCAAAAATTGGAATTCTTAAGCCCGGTTCATACTTGTCCTTAAGGACACATGGACAAGGACAAGGACAAATTTTGGTCAGCTGCTGTGAAAAATTTACATAAAGGTCTCGGATAATTTTTTGCATACGATTTGCAAGTGATCCTAACCTTATTCATGTGAAAAATTGGCTTATTTGGCCAGACAGTTTTCTTGGAATAGCTTGAGGACAAAACGATATGGACCAGGACGAGTATGAACCGGGCTTTACATAGAAAGATCTTTTGTACCTGTTGTATGACAGTTGAGAGGGTTGCACATTTTCAGGTTTGCCTTGTTTGCCCTTAGAATAGACTTCATGCTTAGGCATCTTCGTTTTCTCCTGTAATCACCCACTTCAAGTTTTCAAGATTCCCCAAAAATTTGGAGAGGCCCTTACGGCCAAATTTTGGGGACCCTCGTCCCCACCCCCCACACGATCGACCAAAAGTAATCTCGGTGTTGTAAAAATTTGCAAATGCCAAATTTTAGAAAAAATGCCATTTTCGCCCAATTTAGACCAAATTTCGGGACAATCCCCACAGATCCTCGATTTGGAGGCGGGCGCCCCCCTCCCCATGTATTTTCACAACTGAAGTCTGAATAAGCCTTATTAGAGCTTTTACAAAACTATCAGTTATCCATTATTAGTATTTAGTTAATTGTTTTGCCTAGAACACAAAATTTATCATTGATTTACTGATAAACGTGCATGTTATTAATGTACCCGCCTCTGTGTTTTTTTGCGCAGAAACGTTCGCAATTATTGCAATATGATTACGAAAAAATTTCAAACCTTTTCGCAAAATTGCGAAAAAACTTTGACGAAGTGGAGTGAACTCGTAATATCGATGCGCTGATTTTTGGGGTTTAGTTGGAAAAACATTTCCGATACGTCCCCTTCTTCCGATAAGGGTCCTTTCTAACCTAGGTATAACGTCTAGAATTTTTCGTTACGATGTTCTAAATTGCTGAAATAGAACGCCTTAGAGTGGTTTTAACCGTAAGACTGCCTTTATGCATTCCACCCAGTCGAAGTGTATAATTAAATATATCGACTCACAGTTCAATCAAATCAATTCCCCTATTGGTCTTCAGCTCCAATTGGCCGCACCTGATCCAGTAGCCAATGAGCAGTGTTGCCGGGCTGTGATTGGTCAGATGGATGGCCAATCGGTGCCTGTCTGGATCCCACAACACATCCAATCGCCCCTCCCACCGGTACTCCCAGCCCGGCCCCCCCTGTTGCCCCGAATTGCGACCCAGCACAGTCACATTGTCATGACCAAAAATGAACTCCGGATGTTGACCTGTGGGGGGCGTAACGGTGGTGGCGGGGTCCTGGAAAAAAAGCAATACAAAGCATTCGAAGCGCAAACTCGCCAAGATAGTCTGGAAATTTTTTTGGGTTTTTAAAGTGGTGGGGGGGCTTTTGGGGGGGCGTACAAAAGTGGGGGGGCACTAACCTAATAAAGAAAAATACACTGCACAATGTGTGTGTGTGTGTGTGTGTGCGTGTGTGCGCGCGCGCGTGTGTGTGAAATTTTAGAAGTTTATATTTTGACATTACAGACCACGAATTCACTATAATGTCATTTTTGCACCGATAAAACATCTAGAACGACACACAACACACTCATGCACTGTGTTGTCATGTAAGAGAACCCCACGTCTGGGGGCGACAGCCCCCACAAAAAAAAATTGCAGAAAATTTGGATTTTTCGGCTAAATTTGGTCAACTGGAGACGTATCAGACATTTTTTCTAAAGTGGGGGGAGGTACAAAAAGTGGGGGGGGGGCGAAAAGTGGGGGGGGGGGCCCCGAAAAGTGCTCCCCCCGGTAAAAAAATGCCGGGATAGTAGGCGTTATGGATCGGTTCATACTCACAGCCATATGTCCGTTCGGCGTTCAGCGGCAAAATTAAAAAAATCACACCTGCAGTAGTTGCCGGTTAACAAACAAAACTTGCACACAAGCATAAAATATGTTTGAGGGGGGCGGTAGTGCAGCGCAGTTAGCATTCTAGACCTTGACGCGCGCGGCCCGGCTTCGATTCGCGGCTCTTCCAATTTTTTTCATTTCAAAATGGCTTTAGATACTTTTTCTCATTATTTACAATATTTACAATATATATTAACCTAACAATATATATTCATATGGCTGATAAAACAGCATAAACCAAGTTACAGCGGTTTTTGTCCGGGAACCAAGGTCAGTAATACGTCAACTTGCCGTAAGCAGATCATGTGACCCCTCATTTTGAAGCGCTTCGTTTCACCAATCGAATGGTGAAATTCCCAAGTGGCTGCGACCCCCATAACAAAAGTTATGAGGATTTTAAGGTTTTCGCACCATAGAACACTTTTGTCATAATTAAATCGTAATTACTAAATTACGAAATGTGTTCTTTTTCCTCGTGTCCTTTAAAGCGCCATAACTGGCCTTTAAAAACTCGGACAGACTAACGAACAGCATCATTGGATTGCTGGCGAGCAGGGCTTTCAAAAGAGGGGTCACATGACTACATAGCGCTTCAGGTTACCCCGAAATATAAATCTCGGGGTATGCTCACGTGATAAGGTCATGTGACCCCTCATTTGAAAGCGCTCCTTAAATCAAGACGATTGATGTAAGTGTCATGTTTGTACGTCATTCCTATCGTCCGCTAGACGTCTTTTAAACTTGACCCTTCGTGACTAACTATAATCAGCCCATGTTAGATCAAATCTCTTTTCATGTAAATTTTAACTGAATTTTTTTAAAAATCAGTAAGATTAACATTCAAATGCCATGAAATTTATGTATGTTGTCGAACTAGTCTAAACTAGACGCACTAGACTTGTTATCAAATTATAAAATTATTATATTATAAAATATTTCGATCTGCTAAATCATACATGTAACGGGGCCAGAATTTTGGTAGGTTTCTCCGGTCAACTTTTGGGGACCCCCTCTCGATGGACCAAAAATACCCTAAATTTTGCAACATTTAGTAAAATTTTTTCCAAAACAGTGCCATTTTCACTAAATTTTGTCCGAATTTTCGGGACCCTCCCCCCCGGCCCCTGGATTCCGAAAGGGGTCCCCCCACCCCCACCTCTCATACATGTCATAATATACGAAATCCATGAACATCACTTTACTCACATGACTGGGAGTTTGCGAGCATTCAGGCATTTTTGCGTCAGCACTGAATGTTGACGATCCATCCTCCAAACCTGGTTCCGCTATCCCGGGCTCCACAAAAGTGGTAATATTACTAGGATCCAAAGCTCCGGGCGGTTCCATTTGATTCCAAGCCCGAAGGAACTGTTCTTTGAGCTGAATATCTGGAAAACCAAGGCCAAAACGACGCTGCTCAGAGCCGCAATCCTCTTCGTACCTGAAAAAATATATATTACTTAAAGTTGAGCTAAGATTTAATAAAATTATATATTTAAATTTAGGGTTAGATTATTTTTACAGCTTTTACTTATAGTCAGAAATGCACGGGAGCAATCGGCGAGGCGGGTGCGTGACCCCGGCATATGGGGAAGGGGTGGTGGTCCCACGTTTTTTAGCCGGAAAATTTTAGCGGTTTTTCGATTGTTAACTTAGGGCATATTCCTTTACCGGATTAAACGGACTGGACTGGACTTATTTTAGTCCTGGACTAAACGAGTAAAATTAAGTCGACGGTTTAATTTTAGTCTGACCCCATTCTAAAACTAATACTGGATTAAACGCACTTAACATGCACGCTTAACATTGGCGTGCATAGTTAAGTCCGTTTAGTCCGATTAAAAAGCAGCGCGCTAGAAGTTAAGTCCGGTTAATCCGGAGGTTTTGTATTGACATTTTTAAGCTTGATTTTTAAGTCCGATTCTAATTAACCCGTTAATCCGGTAAAGGAATAGGGCCTTAGTTTTTTGTCAAGCAACTTTTTATTTTTTACTCAGTTGAGAGCGGGAGTTGAGGGGGTTGCCTGCTGTCTGAGGGAAGGGGGGGGGGGCGGTGCGCAAACCCCTCAGGGGGGGGGGGTGGATACAATTTCTAAGTGCATCTATGCCTGTCTTACAGCTAGGAGCCAATTAAATTATTATAAAAATGCCCATTCACCAAGGGTAGCAGTGTGGGTAGAATAGGAAAATTGGCTGATCTATAGCGGAAAAATGCTAATAAGCTTATTAAACAGTCGGGACAAGTTTTGCAGCAGAATAGGGAAACTCAGCTTGCTAAATGAAGCGGACGAGAGCTGCGTCAGAATAGCAGTCGCCCTAATTTTCCCCAATTTTTTTTCATGATTTTTCACAATTTTTTCACCAAATTAAAACAGATTTGCTTGCACAAATTTTTAGTTATTAAAAAAAATTCATTTCAAAATCTCGCAATATGGTGTGTGGGTCCTATTCTAGGATACTCAAATACCCTGATACTCAAAAATACAAACATCTCAAAAGTGCCCAAAATAAAGCCAGCTTGTTTTCAAGCAACGAAACTACTACTAACCACTACTCTACTACTACTAACTCTAATCATTACCAACAAAATAATATCCTCACCAAGAAACCATCGTTTTATGATGATGGTGAACTTTTCGACTGGCAGGTACTTTCACGCGAACCAAAGGGCTCAGGTCCGTCTTTTGCGCAGGCCAGCCGTAAAAATACAGTTCAGATTCAGTGACCTTTTGACCTTTTTGTTCCCAATATAGGCCACCCGTGCCACGACTAACCACACGAAAGACCGACCCATTGGAATCAAAGTTTGTGTAGAGGGTCAAATATTGCGACAGGAAAACGTTCCGAGAATTATCAGGTAGTGGCAGAATAGAGAGATTTGGGTCCGCGTCAGAAGTAGCATTTTGCGGGCTCTCTTTCGAACTAGACGGTTTCTCCATTTTTTCAGTCTGTTTCGGACATGACGGTTTCTCGCTCATAATTTCGGAGTTCTCGTTCGGAACAATAATTTTATTATTTGGCTTCTGGACGTCCCATCTACTTAGTTTCTGCCTGTCAGAAAATCCACTGTAACAAAACCAAAAAATTCCGTTAAAAAAACCATAAAATTATATGTATATATATATATATATATATATATATATATGTATATATATATATAAATATATATATATATATAATATATAATATATATATATATATATATATACTTCACCAGATTAAATTATTTTACTACAACTCAACTAATCAAATTTAGAAACTAATATATATTAGGCCCGATAAAATTCCATTCCTACAGCCTCGAATCACTTGATAAGCGTCAACTTGACGCCTATGAAGTGATTCGAGGCTGTATAAATGAAACGCCGTCAAGCCTCAAGAAACTGGCATTGCCTCGTGCCACACGATCTAATCTCTACCTCAGCGAAGATCTGGAGCCAAAAATGCTAAAATCGTCAAAATAATCGCGGAACTGGACCTTATCCCCCCCTTACTTGAACCAATTGACCAGTGGTTGCACTTGCACCAAGCCATACCTGACCGCATATTATTCTTATGCTGAACGAAGAGTTATATACCTGCCGGGAAGCATCCCCATGCTATGAGATATCCCAGGAGGCTGGGTGGTATCGTGGGATATCCCAGGGGGTTGGATGGTATCGTGGGATATCCCAGGGGGCTGAAATTGCTGGGCGTTCAAGCCGTCCACGGGTTGGCTAAAAGTGCCTAAACCTGGGATGCAATGCGGCGGCGACTCGAACCAAGGGGGGAGACCCGGACTCAAGACGGGCTGGAAGCCTAAAACAAAAATTAGTGCCATATTATTCTGTGATAATATTATGTACATCGTGAAGGAAAAATAAAGGGAGGAAAACAATATTATTATATTTCTACTGCAGCAGCAGCTCTTTTTGTTCTATTCAATTGAAGAGTTAACTCTAAAAAATCTAAATGTTAAAAATCATCTGAAGTCAAATACTTTTTTCAATAGCCAATCTGTGCAGAGAATATTAGCTTGCCTTTTAGTGTTACTTTGCTTAATGAAACGTGAAAAAACGTAAACACCTCTAGCTGTGCGCAGCGTTGCGCATTCTTTTGGTAGTAGCTATACACGCTACAAATTTCTTGAACGGGGCGTGTCTGTCTCACGAGAGGGCGGATGTTGATATCCCTTACCCCCTATGCGCATTATGACCTGATCGCATAGTGTAAGTTTCAGTTAATAAGCAATAACTTACCTGGGGGAGGCTGGCTGAAGTCAACCGCTGGAGGGAAAACAGGCGCAGATGACAGAGAGGGCGGAGGCAAGACCGTGGGAAAGGCAGCTGGGACCGTGGGAAAGGCGGTTGAGACCGTGGGAAAGGAAGCTGGAACCGTGGGAAAGGCGGTTGAGACCGTGGGAAAAGAAGTTGGGACCATGGGAAAGGCACTTGGGAGCGTGGGAACGGGAACTGACGAGACCATGGAAACGGCAGTTGACCAGAAAGCAGCAGGGTCTACTGACGAAACAGTTGACGCCGCTACGGCTGAGACAGTTGCGACCGCGACTGACGAGGTCGTGGGAATCGTAGCTGGTGCTGACGCAGAAATTGCAGCGGAAGCCGACGAAGCAGCCGAAATCAGGCGACCAGGTGCGGGTGGACTGACGCTGGGATGTTTTTCGCATTCCGGAACCGGGGACCTTTCCCTGGAACTTTTCGCAGACCAGTCACTTTCGTCAGACGACTCGGAAGAGCTGCTCCTATGACGTCTCCGTCGCTTGGACTTTAGACTGCGACTTGAGCTTGAATGGCGACTTCTGCTGCTACAAAATACAAGTCATAAAAAAGCAGATAAAAATAAGCAATTCTAACTTCTATTGCAGTGCAATCAATTTCCTGTTTTTATGTTTTGTTACACTTTTCAAAAAAAGCTGTTTCTAAGGATCATTAATTATTGGTCCTCTAATTACAGATTCAAAGCATACATGTAACAGTACAAAAATTTAGGGTACCCCCTTGTTGGGACCCCCTCCCCTGCGTCAACTCATATTTTGACCGCCCCGCCCCCTCACAAAAATGACGCAATTTTTACCTTTTTTGACCAATACCAACCGATTCTGACAATTTTTGGCGAAACTTTTTGTAAAAATCGCTTAAAATTCACAAAAAATGAAAATTTCTTCAAAATTTGGCCAAAATTTTACTTCCGCGGGGACCCTCCCCCTTCTTTTTCCCCTGGCGAGACGCCCCCTCCCTCCCCCGTGACCGAATTTGGGGGGTTTGCCCACCCAACTACATGTATAGATGATTTAGAGTTATATATGTGTTCCCATAATATATAGCTCCCCAAAAATGTGTACGGTCACCAGCCTAGGTAGCACGTACCGACTTCTCGATCGTTTTCTCACAACCGATTTAGTTTCTTTCTCTTCTTTCATTGCCCGCTTTTCCTTTGCAACACGCACATAGGTTTGTACAAAATCCCAGTTATGCTCAAGAAATTTCCTGAGTCGTTCGTGAACAGTCGTCCGCACTAAAATGGAATATAACTGCCAATCACTTATTATTAAGCTAGTATATAAATGATTCACTTATAATTAAGCTAGTATATAAATGATTCACTTATAATTATATATAGTTAAGTCAGTTTGTTTTGTTATAGTTATACGGTGGACTGCACCAAATACGATTAACTGACGATTAGCTTAAACCGATTTAGCTCAGGCTTATATAAATTCCTTAAATCGGTTTAAGTCTTCTGCACCAGTGAAGATTAGCGCAGTTGGCGCTTAAGTTTTAGTTGAAAACTGGAGTTTAGCTGCGATTTAGCTGAGATTTAACTAAATCGATTTAACTGGAGATTAGCTCCAGCTCAGACTTAAGGGGGTAGTGTCGCGAAAGCAGTCGATTTAGCGTAACTGTAAAACATTTTTAGAAAAAAATAAGACTTCGTTCTTTATATATTTTGAAAATATATGTAGAGGCAAGTTTTTTCGCCAAGTTTCATCAAAATTGATGCAGTATACTGTTTGCAGTGAGGTCGCAAAGTCGGAAAAATGACGTTTTCAAAACCTATATATTCACATTCGATTTTTTCGTCACAATTATCAACTTATTTGTTTAGTTTGTTTACATAGACTAAAAGGACATATGTTGTAGTTTATGCACACAAAATTTAGTGCAAATTGCTTTAGTGGTTGCGGAGTAATACCTGTTTGAACTGTGAAACTGTGCGTAAACAGTGAAGTACTCACAGCAATAATGATAAATTGTGAAAAATTTAGACGCTTATTTTAAAATCAAAAGAAAAACGAACCTTCATTTTTCTTTTTTCTTATTTGTGACAAAAACTGTGCGTCGAGACGTTATGTGTACTTCACAAGCTGGCCAATCTGATATCTGGCTTAATTTTTTGAATTTTCATGTCCTTATTGTGTGATGTCTGGCTTACAATCGGTGATTGGTTCAAGATATTGGTAGATATTGGTAGTCTAGTGTCTGGCAGTACTTATTTAAAACAGTATAGCATTGGACTAGTTTCTCAGTGAACGTACAAGTTCAAAGCAAAAAGATCTCTTTTTGCAACCTATGAGCAAAACTGCTTTCGCGACACTACCCCCTTAAGTTAATCTGATTTGGTGCAGTCCACCGATAGTTAGCTAAGTTAGTTAAGCTAGTATATAAATGATATAGCATAACTTATAGACAGACAGACACAATATAATATTAAACCAGAACCAGAACAACAAAAACCCTTTTTGCGCACTTATATAATTTTTGCTTTGGCACTTCACCCCTCCCTCCCATAAGTCTGCCAAAAGCCCAAATCACGCTCAGCCCTTTTCTTGGCTTCATCGTTCTTCTCAATTTCTTCAAGAGAAAACTTTTTTTTGACGGATCATAAAAATCCAAAGCCCCTTCCTTGTGTACAATTTCACAGGTTAGGGTGACAAGGAAGAGAGGTTAGGTATGGGTATTGGTAGGACGGGTCATACCGAAGCGCGAATCCCCACCGATCATAATACATGTTCACGGGGTCTCGGTCTGGGGGGTCTTGGCCCGAATTTTCGAAATTTAGATGGGACTTGTCCCGACGTTTCGAAAGCGTGAACTGACAAAGACGCTACTACGATTGTCTATTTTTGCATAAAACGGGAGAAGCTTTCAGCGATTTTTTCGCATTTTGCTCATATTTTAAACTTTTTACAGCGACCTACGCCATTTCTGCGTTTTCAGGCAGTATTTTTTCATCAGCACCAAGAAGGGGCGTTTATCCCGGAATCCAAAATCTGGGGGGGGCTTGCCCCCCCCCCCAAACCGCTCCATGTATATACATCTGTGCCACCGATACCCATACCATTACTGCAACCCACCTATTTGCGTGCTCTCAACCAGTTGTTTCATTTCAGCCAGGAGAGCTTGGTGAGCGCTGGTCACGGTGGGATCTGTGGGCGCCAGTTTGGCTGCCTTGGCGACGGCCGCGTACTGGCTGATCAATTTCAGAGCTTCCATCTTCATGGCTTCTTGCACGCGCAAACTTCGAAGCAGCTGATTGGCACTTTCAGTTTTGTGACTCAGTTGAGCGTCGAAGCCTAGATTAGTCAGCAAATTTTGATACGAGTCCAAGTCTAAAAAAAGAAGGAGAAACCGGTCACGGTTCGGCTGGGGAGCTGCATCTCAGAAACCGATAAGACACCTCGTGAATGATCTAGAAAATTTGTTTAAACACGCCAACAATTCTTTCATTTGAGATTTTTTGCATTGCAGCGAGCGGACATAAGACTCTTGTTAACTAGAGCACAGGCTGAACTAAAGAGTGTAGACATAAATATATAATATGTGACAAGAATCGTAATTAACACATGACTGCATTTCATCTGAATAAAAAGCAAAATTCCCATGTTTATGAATGACACTTCTGTTTATGAATGTCTTCTGAGCATGATTTGACGCACTGAAATAAACTCCACTAAATGTTAAAAGAAACGAACCCAACCCACCGCTAACGAAGTTGTCCGTATCCGCCGATCCACGTCCAGACGACATTGCAATTTTAGGCGTCGATTCTCGAGGTTTCGCTTCCTCCATTTTCCCGACCGTCTTCTTGGGCACCGAATTCACAATCTGGGATATCAGATTCACCAACTGTGGCTGCTGCTCCGAATGGGTGGCAGCGGGCTGCGGCCCCGGAGAGTTTCTGGTGAGTACTTTTGCCGAAGTGTGCCTATTGGGGGCGCCTGGAAGGGAGGCGGTCATTGGATCAGCACTAGCCCTCGACGACATCTGAGGTGTTTTGTCCGCGGAGGTGGTGGGAGGGGTAAAGTTAGGAAGCTCATCAGTCAGGGGGGCCGAAGTATGATTGTAATCGCGCAATATTTTCGGTTTCAAAACGTCTTCAACAATTTCAATGTCATCATCAGAGTCGCTTTTTGACTCAGCTGGCGGCTTGGTGTGAGAGATTTCGGCAGCAGACTGGTTTTCTTGACCCGATAACAAGTGCAACAGTAACGTAATGTCATCCATGGTTAGTCTGAAACGGTTAAAGGAAAATTGTATATACAAAATGAAAGCTGGTTTTAATATAATGGGCTATAATTTCAACCATTTAATGGTTAATAAAAAAATCAGTCGAGCATCGTCACATGAGTACATGACCCAAGCGAGTTATATATTTTACAAGAATTGTTCTAGTAGTTATATAAGCCTAAGACTAAAGCCTGGGCCTCACGAAGCCTAAGCCTCCTCTGTAACGAACTTGTTAGGCTATTTACTAGCACAGGAAAACGAGGAATCTGAAATTGGCATAGTTTGTGTTTGTGAATAAGAAAATTTACGTGTTTTTCACATCTGCAAGTAGAAGGTAACTTATGTGCATCTAATATTCGTGGAAAAAGTATCAATCAATCAATCAATGGTTTACTTCAAGTATTAGCGCGAGAGTAGGAGACCGTTAAAAATAATATTATTTATCAATAAGTAGGTTAACGAACGAATAACAAATAAACAAGTGACAAGGAATATCACACAATTACAGCTCTATGTATTCAACCCTATATTCATTTCGAATTTCGAAAGACCTATCTCATATGTAAAAACTTTGATAGGTTTAATTTTTCTTCAGTTAATCGTTTTTTAAACTCTACTACGTTTCGTGAGCTAATGACATAGTTACTAAGCCCGTTCCATGGAGCTACAACTCTATACGCAAAAGAATGTTTTTTCTCTAAGCGATTAAATTTTGGTAACTTCAATTTCCATATATGCCCTCTGGTTCGGTTGTCAGCACATAAATTGAAAAACCGTGAAAAATTCACATCATAATAGCCATGTAATATAGCATATACCATGGTCAAATCAGCTATCAGTCTACGTAATTCTAACGAATCCATTTCAAGGAGATCTAATTTCTGCTCATAACTCAAGGACGGATCTGGTATGACAAAAGATATAAACCGTTTTTGCACACTCTCTAACATTCTGATTTGACCTAAAAAGACCGGGTTCCACACAACAGAAGCATACTCTAACACTGGGTAGACATATGTTTGGAAAAGACGACATAGCACATTAGGATCACGGGATACTATAGATCGTTTGATCATGCCCGACATTTTATAAGCTTTAGCTGTAATGGCTGCACAGTGTTTTGTGAATTTCAAATTTTTTTGCATTACAACTCCCAAATCTTTACATTCGTCAATTACAGAGAGATATTCAGCCCCAATTTCATATATATCACATGGATTTATGTAACCAAGATGTAAAACTCCGCATTTCTGCAGTGATAATTCCAGCTGCCATTTATTACACCATTCCAAGAAATTGTTAACTGCACGTTTTAATGCAGATCGATCGGTTTTGTTTTTATCACACAATTCATATAACTTGGCATCGTCTGCATACATTGATAAGACAACCGGTTTTGGAACACATATATCATTTATAAAAACTAGAAATAACGTAGGACCCACAACAGAGCCTTGCGGCACACCACTAATTACATCACACCATTCAGATTTCGTATCTTGTACCTTCACACTTTGTCGTCTTCCTGTCACAAAAGCCCGAAAAATTTTTATAATAGCTTCAGTTAACCCGATAGCTTTCAGTTTAATAAGTAACTTAGAATGAACCACAGAGTTAAAAGCTTTTTTAAAATCAGTATAGATAACGTCTACATGTCCTCCTAAGTCAATACATTCCGACCAATCCGCATGGCAATACAACAAATTTGTTACAGTCGACTTTTTATTCAAAAACCCATGTTGATGTTCAGCCCAAATTTTATTTTTAAGGCAATGTCTTTTTAGAAAAGAATTTAAAATCCAATCAGCCGGTCGCGCAGCTGCTGATGTAATGCTAACGTCTCTATAGTTATCAGGGGTATTTCTAGATCCTTTGTTTTTAAAAATAGGAATAATTAAAGCGTCTTTCCAATCTTGAGGAAAATAATTAAGTCTAAAAGCAAAGTCTGTGATCAAAAATATAGGAAAAGCTAATTCCGCTGCGAAAATTTTATAAAACAAATAAGGAACGTCTTCCGGTCCCGAAATCATTGAATATTTTAGTTTCAACAACGATTCAAATACTGACAAAACATCATAATGCAATTCATCACAATTAGAAAACACAAAATGCTGGTAGTATGAACAATCAGGATTACTTCCATCATCATCCTTTAGAACAGAGGAAAAATGAGAGCTCAAGCAATTAGCTTTGTCGAGATCAGACAGAAAACAATTTCCGTTGGCATCTTTCAGTACAGGAATTGAGGATCTATTTCTAATTTTAGAATTTACGTATTTAAAAAATGCTTTAGAATTGGGCTTTTCGGCTAATTTTCTTTCACAATCATTAAAAAATTCACTTTGAGCTTGTTTCAGCTGACTCTGTAATCTTTTATAGTGGAAAAACTGAAAAAAATCAATATTTCTAGTCCAGGATTTAAAAGCCGCATTCTTTCTTTTTTCTAGTAACTTCAGATGATTCGGTACATAAGAATTTCGCCTGACGTTACTTTCTATAATGGGTACAAACGTGTTTATAGCATGACGTACAAACATTAAGAAGGTATTCCAAAACGAATCAACTAAGTGCAATGAAGAATCCCTATGTTCCCAAAATTCTTTAATCCAATCAATTTCATTTAAAAAAGTTGCTATTTTAATCTTGTCCATAGCAAAATAATTTTTGAAGGACTTTTTCTTATTTGATTTATCGCACTTAATTGTAAATGTCACAACTGCATGATCCGAGTTGCCCAAAGGGGCCATAATGTCTAGACAATCAACAATAAAAGGATCAGATACGAAAACTAGATCCAAAATATTAGGAGGATTAAATCTTGTCGGTTGAAAGACAATTTGGTGTAAACCCAGCTCGAGTGTCACGTTTATAAAGTCTGAGAATTTTCGAACACTTGACTGACCTTTCGGCCATAACACACCTGACAGATTGAAATCTCCAACACAAATAATAGACCTATCGTTTGAGGACATCAACATTAGGTCCTCTTGCACCTGTGCCAAAGCACAGTCATCTGCAGGAGGCCTATAAACACATATTATACGAAAAACAATTTCACGAAAGAAAACATCAATAGCAATTAGTTCTGATTTGGACTGATTATTTTCAGCAACTAAGTGTACCGCTAGTTCATTTTTAACTAAGAGAAGCACACCGCCGCCATTACGGTTGCGATCTTTTCGAAAAATTACATACTTTTTATCCCAGATTAACTCACTGTCAGCTATATCATTGCCTAATTTAGTTTCAACAATCGCAACTATATCTGGTGACTCTGTATCTAAGAGCTGTTGCAAACAAAAAATTTTGCTGACAATTCCATTAGCGTTCAACGATACAATAGTTAAATGACTATTACAAGGTATATGCTCCACAGAAAACAAAAATTCGCCCACGTAATTTAGTTTCCCGTATTGCCCTTCATCGCTGGGGTCATCATCTGGGCTGGTTGCGGCAGAATTCTAGTGGATGTATTCGATTCCTCGGGACGGGTGATTTCGGCATAGGTTTGGCGTAGGGTTACCATCGGATTAATCGCCACCGTTCGTTGGGGGCGAGTCGAATGGTACGCTTCGGCAGCTCGTCGGGCGGCTTGTCGTTCTCGCAGGGTCATGTCGCGACGCATCGAAATATGATTCGGAAACGTTTTTTTCCGCGCGGCATCTAATATAGCCTTCTTCGCCCCCTGATCTGAAACGCGTAGTTTCAGAAGACGGGGCCCATTGCGCTGCGGCGCATCGCGCCAGCATTCTACCGCGTATCCATCATTTAGACCTGCATTAGCCAGCATATTTTTGACCTTGATAAGGTCAGACACATCTCCACCTTCGGCTAGTCCGAAAACACAAATTTTGTCTCGCTTTTCCTTCATTTCCTCAACTTCTAGAGCAGCGTCGTACATAGCCGTAACCGCAGCACTACTAATAGACTGGGCCACGTCCACGATAATTTTTTGTACGTCCAGATGACTTAGGGTCTCACATAGCTGAGACACCTTCGACTCTAAAGCATCTAGACGTTGAATAAAAGCAGCAACTGGGATCTGAGACTGAGACTGGTCTGAGGGGGACTGACCCCGGTCCGGGGACTCAGCGTTCGAGTTTTTGGCCTCCGCCAAGGCCTTAAGTTCCTCTTGCACAGTCTCTAGTTCCCGCTTCATAACAGGAACAGAAGGAATTAGATCCCGGCAGGGGGGGCACAAGTAACAAAGTCCCAAGTTTTTAGCCGGGTTATTGATTTGGCCGACTGCCGCTGCACTTAGACCCGCACACGATTGATGAAGTCGAGCGTTGCAGGCTTTGCAGGCTACATAAGGGTCGAATTGTTTCAGGCTAGCATTGCACCCAGAGCAAATAGAGGCCATAGCGTAGAGAATACAGTAGCAACAGGCAATATCAGCACAGCAAATGGTCAGCAGTATCAGCGAGGCAAATAATAAGCAATAATCAGGAATATCCAACGTCTCCCGCTCTCTTGAAAAAAGAGAGTAAATCTGAAAAAGAGAGTAAATCTGAAAAAAGAGAGTAAATCTGAAATGTATCTGAAATGTATCTGAAAAGCCACTAACATTTTTTCAGATAAAATTACGAGTCTCTGCACAAGAAAAAAAGTGAGTACAAAAAATGTACAAAAGTGGGTTTGTACTTTTTTTGTACTATTTTTGTACATTTTTTGTACTTTTTGAAAATTTGTTTTTTTGAAGTTTCGCTGCTATAATATATTTTTTAGCCATTTTGGATCACCGTGGTGTACTTTTTTTCGCTCAGATACTTTTGTTATTTGATAAGACTAACTTATTGTTTTTTGCAAATTTGGCTCTTTTTGTACTTTTTTTTACTATTTTTGCACATTTTTTGTATATATATACTATTTTTGTACTTTTTTTGTACTATTTTTAAAAATGCTTTTGTGCTTTGTTTGATACATTTTAATAGATTTCTAATATATACTTGTTGATGAATCGTGATCCAATTTATAATGAGTTTTTGCCCTATTTTAATCAACAGTTTTTGTACAATTTTTGTACAATTTTCGTACTATTTTTGTACTCTTTTTGTACTATTGTATCATTTTTCTAATTGTGTTTTGAGTGTGCGTGCGTGTGCGAGTATGTTATATGATTATAAAAATGCCCTTTCACCAAGAGCAGGAGTGTGGGTAGGATAGGAAAGTTGGCTGATCTGTAGCGGAAAATTGCTAATAAGCTTGTTAAATGTACAGGACAAGTTTTGCAGCCGAAAAGGAAAATTCAGCTTTTTAAATGAAACGGACAAGAATTGCGTCAGAATAGCAATCGCCCAGCGACACGACATTGGTGCTTTCTGCACCCTATTTGCGCGAATTATCTATTATTGTATATACACTACTATTGTCGGTAAAAGGTCATTATATGCTTGATGTTATTTGCGTGGCAAACCATGCATTAATGAATCATTGTTCATCGCTCTGTCATTAACGCAGCCTAAACATATATACGTGGGAGCTAGCAAATTCTGTGGGGGGGGGCACAGGAAAACATTTTCCGGAAAATTTCCGGAAATTGTCCGGAAAAAAAATTTCCGGTAAATTTCCGGAAAATTTCCGGGTTTTTTCCGGATTTTTTCTTTTGTGCCCTGCTGAATTTCCGGAAATTTTCCGGAAAATTTCCGGTTTTTTTTGGGTTTTTTCCGGAAAATTTCCGGCAATTTTCCGGAAAATTTCCGATTCCCAGTCTCACTTTCCGGAAAATTTCCGGACTTTTTCCGGATATTTTCCGGTCAACGCCAAACTGTTGCCGGATAATTTCCGGAAAATTTCCGGGTTTTTTCCGGAAAATTTCCAGGTTTTTTCTGGGCTTTTTCCGGATAATTTCCGGGTTTTTTCCGGAAAATTTCCGGGTTTTTTCCAAATAATTTCCGGGTTTTTTCCGGATAATTTTCGGGTTTTTTCCGGAAAATTTCCGGGTTTTTTCCGGAAAATTTCCGGGCTTTTTCGGGATAATTTTCGGGTTTTTTCCGGAAAATTTCCAGGTTTTTTCCGGGCTTTTTCCGGATAATTTCCGGGTTTTTTCCGGAAATTTTCCGGATAATTTCCGGGTTTTTTTCTGGAAAATTTCCGGTTTTTTTCCGGAAAATTTCCGGTTTTTTTCCGGAAAATTTCCGGGTTTTTTCCGGATAATTTCCGGGTTTGGTTTTTTCCGGAAAATTTCCAGGTTTTTTCCGGGTTTTTTCCGGCTAATTTCCGGGTTTTTTCCGGATAATTTCCGGTTTTTTTCCGGGTTTTTTTCCAGAAAATTTCCGGGTTTTTTCCGGAGAATTTCCGGGTTTTTCCGAATAATTTCCGGGTTTTTTCCGGATAATTTCCGGGTTTTTTCCGGAAAATTTCCGGCAATTTTCCGGAAAATTTCCGATTCCCAGTCTCACTTTCCGGAAAATTTCCGGACTTTTTCCGGAAAATTTCCGGGTTTTTTTCCGGATAATTTCCGGGTTTGGTTTTTTCCGGAAAATTTCCAGGTTTTTTCCGGGTTTTTTCCGGCTAATTTCCGGGTTTTTTCCGGATAATTTCCGGTTTTTTTCCGGAAAATTTCCGGGTTTTTTCCGGATAATTTCCGGGTTTGGTTTTTTCCGGAAAATTTCCAGGTTTTTTCCGGGTTTTTTCCGGCTAATTTCCGGGTTTTTTCCGGATAATTTCCGGTTTTTTTCCGGGTTTTTTTCCAGAAAATTTCCGGGTTTTTTCCGGAGAATTTCCGGGTTTTTCCGAATAATTTCCGGGTTTTTTCCGGATAATTTCCGGGTTTTTTCCGGAAAATTTCCGGCAATTTTCCGGAAAATTTCCGATTCCCAGTCTCACTTTCCGGAAAATTTCCGGACTTTTTCCGGATATTTTCCGGTCAACGCCAAACTGTTGCCGGATAATTTCCGGAAAATTTCCGGGTTTTTTCGGGAAAATTTCCGGGTTTTTTCCGGAAAATTTCCAGGTTTTTTCTGGGCTTTTTCCGGATAATTTCCGGGTTTTTTCCGGAAAATTTCCGGGTTTTTTCCGGATAATTTCCGGGTTTTTTCCGGATAATTTTCGGGTTTTTTCCGGAAAATTTCCGGGTTTTTTCCGGAAAATTTCCGGGCTTTTTCGGGATAATTTTCGGGTTTTTTCCGGAAAATTTCCAGGTTTTTTCCGGATAATTTCCGGGTTTTTTCCGGAAATTTTCCGGATAATTTCCGGGTTTTTTTCTGGAAAATTTCCGGTTTTTTTCCGGAAAATTTCCGGGTTTTTTCCGGATAATTTCCGGGTTTGGTTTTTTCCGGAAAATTTCCAGGTTTTTTCCGGGTTTTTTCCGGCTAATTTCCGGGTTTTTTCCGGATAATTTCGGGTTTTTTTCCAGAAAATTTCCGGGTTTTTTCCGGAGAATTTCCGGGTTTTTCCGAATAATTTCCGGGTTTTTTCCGGATAATTTCCGGGTTTTTTCCGGAAAATTTCCGAGTTTTTTCCGGATAATTTCCGGGTTTTTTCCGGATAATTTCCGGGTTTTTTCCGGAAAATTTCCGGGTTTTTTCCGGAAAATTTCCAGGTTTTTTCGGGATAATTTTCGGGTTTTTTCCGGAAATTCTCAAAATAATTTCCGGGTTTTTTTCCGGAAAATGTCTGAATTTTTCCAGGAAAATTTCCGGATAATTTCCCTGTCACCCAAAATATGGCTCATTTTACAAGGGCCAACAAAATTTTTACAAGCATCCCTTGTCACGGAGTGTAGCTGTTTTCCGACACCAGGTTCGCATATGGCATAGTCAACTATAGTGGTGCGGGGAAAAAACCATATTTTCAACTTTTCGGGTCGTCCTGTGCTCCACATAAATCGGATCCATTAGTGCTCGCGGCTGTTATAACGGCAATCTTTCGTCTGTTGCACTACTAAAATGGATTCTAACTACTCACGTTTCTGAGTAATAAGCCTCGAAAGTCGAAACCTTCTGGAAAAAAACCCTAATGCGGGGAAAAACCCTATCACTTTTTTGGTTGTTCTATTAGCAGTGAGTATAAACTCAATCTACGTATAAACTCATCGTGTTCTACAACTCTTAGGCTGCAGTAAGGAATAAAAAAACCGTTTTTCCGACACCCATGTGACTCACAATAATTTTTCAAAAATCGACCATTTTTGGCACAAATGACTTCTGCCGAAATATGCATTTTTTCAATATTTACAAGCATTAAAAATAAATTTTTGCGCCTATTATATACGTCAGAAACGGAGGACAAACACCGCCCGCGTCTAGAATTCTTGGATTGAAGTGGTACGCAGCAGCTAAAGCCTAAATATTCCAAAAAAGGTCAAATTTTGGTGAAACATCACCAAAACAGGTTTCGTAAGGGGTGTCGGGGTATGGGCCAAAACGACAAAAAACGACGTATTGCGGCCAAATAAATGGTTTTAATGAAGTCTACGCAAGTTGTTAGCCCAGATGAACCCACTTTTGTAGCAACAATGGGTGAGTTTAGCAAAAAAATATCGCCAAATAAAATAGGGTTTTTTCCCGCAATAGGGTTTTTTCCCGCACAAACTTTGAACTGTCACAGGTAAACCACAACGTTTTTCACTGTTTTTTAGCTTCAGAAATATAGAGGAAAGGTAACTCTCTTGATAAATGCAAACGGCGTTGGCAAAAAGTTTGTTTGAAAAAATTATGACAAGTCAAAAATTTGGAAAAATTTGGAAAACTTCACTTTCAAATTTTTCAACACGCAAAATTTTGAAATTTTATAAAAAATGCTACAGACCTCAAAACTGCACAGCAATTGGTGTGGTAAGTCAGTTTGTGATGGGCTTTCTACCTATACTCAAAAAGGACCTATGTCATACATAAGGTTCGGCCAGGAAATACTAAGGTTTTTTCCTCGCAAAACGCGTAAGGTTTTTTTTCCGCACCACTATATAGAAGAAGAAGAAGAAGAAGAAGAAATAAATTTATTTCTGAAAATAAACTGACACAATGCCAGAAAAGCATATATAGAGAAAAGCAAAAAGAACAACAAATAACAAAACGAAAATCAATTGATATATAGTAATGACAATGAAACGAAAAAAAGGCAAAAACAAAACAACGCGAAAATGTGATTATGTCGAAAAGTTAAATAAGATAAACCGGTACAGAAATTAAGAAAATTCAGAAAAAGGAGAGGGGGAAATCACTTGTCTGGCTATTTCAAACCCCGCCCCTTAAGGTAGCCGGAAAAGTTTACAGACTCCAGGCTCTCACAGGAAAACCGCCACTCTTAATTTAGTCTTAATTTGGTCTTAAATTTATAACATTTAAGACTATTTTAAGAGTTCTTAATTTGGTCTAAATTTGGTCTTAAAATTTTAAGACTAAATTTAGACCATTTTTAGATAGGGCCAGAAGACCAGAACGTTTTAGACCAAGTTCAGACTATCTGAAAACAGTCTAAAATATTTTAGACCAATTTTAGAGTGTTTTAAGATTTGAGATAAAACTGAAAAATGACTCTTAAACGGGTCTTAAAACTTTTAAGATTGTTTCAGATTGATTTAAGACTAGTTTTAGAGTGATTTAAGATAATCTTAAAAACTCTTAAATCACTCTTAAAACACTCTTAAATATGTGCTGGCTGAGTTTTGCAGGATTTTAGACTGTTTTAAGAGTGAATTAAGATAATCTAAAAAACTCTTAAATCACTCTTAAAACACTCTTAAATATGTGCTGGCTGAGTTTTGCAGGATTTTAGACTGTTTTAAGAGTGAATTAAGATAATCTAAAAAACTCTTAAATCACTCTTAAAACACTCTTAAATATGTGCTGGCTGAGTTTTGTAGGATTTTAGACTGTTTTAAGAGTGAATTAAGATAATCTTAAAAACTCTTAAATCACTCTTAAAACACTCTTATTATATAAAACAATAGTATTCTTACATGTTATAAGGTTTTTAGACGGTTTTAAGAGTGATTTAAGAGTTTTTAAGATTATCTTAAATCACAAGTAATAAGTATATATTTATATTTATAAATTGCATAAGTATTTACTGTTTTTTTTACAATTTCAAGCACTCATTTTTTTGTTTTTCGAATATATATATATATATATATACCAAAAAATACCGATAACCGATACTGATACCGATAAAAAAATACCGACCGATACCATATTAGGGATGTCGCGGATGTGACTTTTTTGACATCCGCGGATGCGGATGCGGATGTTGACTTCTGACATCCGCGCGGATGCGGATGCGGATATCCGCGACATCCCTAATATATATATATATATATATATATATATATATATATATATATATATATATATATATATATATATATATATATATATATATATATATATATATATATATATATATATATATATATATATATATATATATATATATATATATATATATATATATATATATAATATATTATATATATATATATATATATATATATATATATATATATATATATAGGGTTGCTAATTTACATGTAAAAAAGTCCGGACTTTTTTACACCTACTTTTTTACACTGTGAAAAAGTGTAAAAAAGTGTTAAAAAGTGTAAAAAACTGTAAAAAAGTGTAAAAAAGTATTTTATCGCCTAGAATGGTGTTTAAACGTTTTGTAAACTGTTTGAGACCAGCTTTATAAAATTTGTGACCGCCGATCGGTAACATGTTTCAATCATCTGTCGCTTGCTTATGTATTGTAGATAAGTTGTTTCTGTTATATAAAATCAGAAAGAAGGAGGAGTCCCATCTGGGGAAACGCACCTCTTTATTTTGCCCTTAAATTGAGCCAGTAGCTATCTTTTAACGCTAGACAGAAGCGTGTCTACAAAGAACAGAAGCGTGTCTACAAAGAAGTATCTATATACAGACGCGTGAAGGACCCAAAGTTTTTGAACTGTTCCCTATTGCGGAACAACCGTATTTCTGCGGTCAGCAGTAGTCACAAAATCTGACCCATATGTTGGTTTCATTCCAAACAAGTTCCATTGTTGGTTTGTTTTCAAAAATGTTGGTTTTCTGTCGGTTTCGTTACACGCCACACGGCCGTCGGAAAGTACGCCGCACGACCACATCAAAAATGATGTCGAAATTTTGAATAATGCAATTCAAACACCGCGTGGATACCGGTTGCACAGATATATTTACCCACACACTAGACTGTATATAATACGCTGGAAATTTTTTACATGTGTACCATTGTACCAATAATTCAACTTTCACGAATGGGAGTGGGTCGTACCTTGGGTCGTTAAAATTATATACATAAAGCAAATCATACGCTAAAAGTTCCTGAAGTGTTATAGCCAACATGATAAGTTTCAGGAAACATTTTTGTATAAGGGTTTTTATAAGAAAAATTTTGGTTACTTCACACTTGAGTAAATTTTGATAAATGCGAGACTTGAAATTTTTTTCCGGCCATTTTTTCAAATTTTTTTCAGAAAATTGGCAAAATTAGTAAAATATTTGTAAAAAAGTGCGAAAAGTAGGTGTAAAAAAGTGTTAAAAAGTGTAAAAAAGTAGGTGTAAAAAAGTGTTAAAAAGTGTAAAAAAGTAGGTGTAAAAAAGTGTAAAAAAGTTGTAAAAAAGTCCGAAATTTTGCTACTGTAAAAAAGTGTAAAAAACGTTTTTTACTTTTTTACTTTTTTACACTTCGCAACCCTATATATATATATGTGTGTGTGTATTTTTAGGCCATTTTGATTTTTTATATATTTGTTTGTTAGGCAACTTTTCGCCATTTTGAGAACAGCTTTTAACTTGAAAGTGTTTTAGCTATATACGATTTTTAAAGAAGATCATTTTTCCACTGTTTTGTCAATTTTTTGTTATACTTTAAATGATTACGTATAGTCAGATGTGGTAAAAATTACAACATTTGAGTACAGGGTTTTTCCCTTGTTGTATGAATTTTTTTGAGCAAACTTAAACCAACAATATTTTTCTGCGTTGCTGTACAAAACCAAACCATGCATTAAACTTTTTTCTCTGCATTATATACTGATTCTACTTAAATCACTCCGACTGACCCTCCCCCTTCTTTGGCACTTTGATAATCCTCCCCACCCAACCACAAGTTTATGCTATTATGCCTTACATTAGCATCCTCGTACAACAACACAATGTTTATGTACAGACAGTCCACAGGAATACTGTATTTCTGTATACGTATATATATTTACATACCGCAGTCCATGGTAATACGTATCAGGGTAGGCGCGACAGCGCCTAACCCTAGAATATGAGCGATACAGATATAATTCAAAATAATTTTTTTAATAACTAAAAAATTAGGAGAGCAAACTGGTTTTAATTTGGTATGTGCACGTGTCTGGGGAAGGGGTACATGCTGGCCAAATTTCAGACAAATCGGCTGGGTATTACCCGAGATATGAAAAATCGCCTTCCGCAAACTCGCATTTTTCTGTCTTTTTTTCCCAGTGAAATAACTCAAGAAATACTTCTTGGCGAGGAACTTTTTATTAGCATTATTTATTAGCATTTTTCCGCTACAGATCAGCCAACAACTTTCCTATTCTACCCACACTGCTGCCCTTGGTGAAAGGGCATTTGTATAATATATATATAAACTTCTAGAAATGTATAATAATGATGTCGCAGACCACATAAATATCGGCTAAGAAACACGGCTAATGTAATGGCCAGGGCAGTGCAACAAATACACTCTTAAATCAGTCTTAAACTGGTCTAAAACTGGTCTTAATTCACTCTTAAAACAATCTAAAATATCAAGCTGCTGGCTGGATTGAATTTAAGACCAGTTTTAGATTATCTTAAATTACTCTTAAATCACTCTTAAAATGGTCTAAAACTACTCTTAATTCACTCTTAAAATAGTCTAAAATAGTAAGCAGCTAAGCTGGACTGGATTTAAGACCAGTTTTAGATTATCTTAAATTACTCTTAAATCACTCTTAAAATGGTCTAAAACTACTCTTAATTCACTCTTAAAATAGTCTAAAATAGTAAGCAGCTAAGCTGGACTGGATTTAAGACCAGTTTTAGATTATCTTAATTTACTCTTAAATCACTCTTAAATTGGTCTAAAACTAGTCTTAATTCACTCTTAATTTAATCTAAAAACAATCTAAAGCTATGCAGCGTAGTTCCAAACTGCATTTTAGACTGATTTAAGATTATCTTAAAACAGTCTAAAATAATCTGAAATTAGTCTTAAATAATCTAAAAACACTCTAAATTCACTCTTAAGGTGGCACTCCTGAAATGTGGGTTTTGGCCATTATTTTGAAAACGTGCAAAAATAAACATGCATCGTAAGAACAAAAGTTGATCAGAAGTGAATTTCCTTCAATTTGATGTACATATCACATAAAAAAATTTTTGAACATTTTTGAGCAAATTTCGTCAAGAAAAATAGATTTTCACGTAAATGCCTTCTCAAGCCAGTGCATTTACACGAATGGAATGAATTTGAAAGGCTGAAAAACACTAGCAGTAGTGTTTTAATGAAACGTAATTAAAAATTTTTGGTGTTTTATTCAGTGTGGTATAATTTTTTTGTGAACTAACGCAATACTTTCTGCATGAGACAGAAATATAGTGCGTGTGAATACAAACACAAATTTTCGGCTTGCGATTTTAAAAAATTGGCTCAACAAAAAAAGTTAAAATTTGGCACATAAATGCACCTTGTCATCTTCGAGCGGTCGCAAAATTTGATTTTTGGCAAATCGATAGTATCTAAAAAATTTAGCCAAATTTATGTTTTTCAAAAATCGCGATTTTAGTGTTTTTCGATATATCAATCATATTCATCAAAAATGACTTTTTGCGACCGCTCGATCACGTTGAGGCGAGCAAAATGAGCTATCGAATGTGCAACAGCTACTTACTCGCGAAGAGAAATCGCAAGCCGAAATTCCACTCATGTTTGGTCTACAGTGAATGCTAATTTGTATCAATCAACTTCATTTTTTGTATTTAGACATACTTTTACACCAGCTTGCCATTGTGTATTTAAAATTGGCCCCAAACTGCCGTTTTTTGAAAAGTCACATTTCAGGAGCGCCACCTTAAAATGGTCTTAACTTGCTCTCTTAATTCACTCTTAAAATTTTTAGAGTGATTTTAGATTGGTTTTAGACCATTTTAAGAGTCCCCCTTTCTTCCTGTGTCTTGGTAAATTTTTCGACTGTCGGCTGATTAATAACAAATGCGGGTAGATTCAAATATGGGGGCGTTTGCGGGTGATTTGCAATAAATGTGCTATCGTTTGATAGCTTAACCTCTGCTGCGTCGCCTCGCATCAAGTTTTTACAAATTTTTTTTAAAAATTAGCTTTTAGTTTGAGTTTACAATTTGAACTTTGTATTTTTTGCCTAACCCAATTAAGGGACACGTGTGCTGATTTAGGGACAAGTCAAGTAGCAATTGACGTATTTTTGTAGACCCTCCATCAAATTCCCTCCAATCTCTCAAAAAACGTCATTTATCAAACCCAGATGTTTTCTTTTCAGCTTATTTGTTAGATTTGTACAATTTTGGTTCGTTCAATGAAATGAAATTTTGTTTGGTAAATACAATAAAGTAAATACAAACCTTGGTCATGTAGGACAAACCTTGGTCCTTTTGGACAAAGCTTCGTCTTTTTTTGGTAACGAAGCTTTGTCTTTTTGGACAAACGTTCGTCTTTTTGGACAAAGCTTCGTCTTTTAGGACAAACCTTGGTCCTTTTGGACAAAGCTTCGTCTTTTTCTGGTAACGAATGTTCGTTACCAGTAATGAACTGGAAACTTTTTTTTGCAATGTACTGTATGTATGTAAAATTAGATTGTATATTTTTTGTTTAATAAAGTGGCGTTGCTTTGTTTGTTTAATAAAATATATCTTGCTTGTTTGAATAAAAATAAGTTTGAATCAGTTCCAGTATACAGAAATAAAGTTTAATGCTATTTAGTAATAAATATGACGGCCATCAGTAACTTTCACCTCAATTGCAAATGAAAGTGCAACACGTCGACCGCGTGAAAGCACCGTCTACCTACCGACTACTTGCTTACATAAGCGCGAACCTGTGTGTGTATGTATGTGTAATACCTTAAGGGGGCGCTCCGGGAATCGGGGGTTACATCGAAAATTGGCAAAACAATTGGCAAATGTCAAACTTTACTATACATGTATGTACTATGGCACAAAAGAACACTGGAGGCAAAATTTCAAATCACGTGATCATGTCACGTGACTCCCAGAGCACCAAACGTGAGTGAATTTTCGGCAAACGATAACTCTGCTTATACTTTGCGTATAGTCACACTTTATATACAAAAATGTATTTTATGTGCTTCTCTAGTTGAACATTATTTTGGTTTTCAACATTTATGTTAGGTTTGGATAAAAAATGTCATTATGTGTTTTCGAAGTCGAACTCTTAGCAATAAAATTCATATAAAAAAATTTCTAAGCTTTATTTTAAAAAACTAAAATCTTGTTCAACTGCGCAGAGCCTAAGGCTATAATTGTGCAAAATTTTGTAGAAAAATATCTTACCAGCATTTTATAATCGAATGCCGAAAAATCGGTTTTGTATTCACACTGCCTATATTTGAGTCTGCTGCTTCTGAAAATGGTTTCTTGTGCGATTTTTTTGCATCAAACGCAATAAAATTGTTTTAATTTTTCATTACGACTAGTAAAATCTACGTATCGTCTGTTTGCAAAACCTCAAAAAGCGTTGATGCACTGGCTTACTTGCTGAATTTGTGTAAAAGTCGAATAAAATCAGTAAATTGTCCAATTTTTTCCAAATTTTTTGCTATGGAGATATGCACGTCAAAACATCAGAAATAGTATTTTCGGCAACTTTTCTTCAAGAATGATAGGTCATTTTGGCTGTTTTTTAAAAATACGGCCCAAATCCTTGATTCCCGGAGCGCCCCCTTAAGGTGGCGCTTAGGGAAACCAACTTTGGCGTTTAATTTTTTTCAGCTGCATTTTTGATCATAATATCTTGAAGAAAAGTTGTTCAGAATGAAAAGGGCTTTCATTTGATGTGCATATTGTGATTAAAATTTTTTTTCGAATTTTTTTGACAATTTTGTAACCGTAGCTTAAAATTTTTTGTTTCAATATAAAATGATCACTCATATCACTGAAATGTGCGGTTTCTTAGCTTTAAATTGATGTATTAAACATAAGAATACGTTGAAGCTTTGCTGAGTAATTTAGCCGTGAAAATGCAAATCAAAAATGAAAAACCTAAAAAGCTGATAAATCTTCGAAAAAGTCAAATTTTTGATTTAATTTCTTAAAAAATTGAGTATGGCTTTTGGTAACTTTTTCAACGGAAATATGCAGTCCTAGAAAAGGTCTAATTTTTGAAAAAGTGAAACGTGTGGGCAAACCTCACATTTTTGTGTAGCGAAATCGACTACTTTTTTTGGACCTGGGTCCCAGCTGCCGATTGCGATCGAGTTGAAAATTTGCACAATGAAAGAAATAATATAAATGCAGACGTGAAAGTTTTTCGATTTTCAAATTTTGGCTCGCAGCACTTTTTGTAGTCGCTCAAACACAAAGGATTTTTGAAAAATCGTTTTTTTGCAAAATCAAAAATAGAAATAAAAAATCGAAGATCAATCACGTCTAGAGTTTTGAAAGATCTATCTATTGATACCAAGATCGTCAAAATCGGTTGAAGTTTCGCTGAGCTAGGTCAAAAATAAAATTAGTGTGAATAGGAAATTCGACATGGTCATAAAATTTGACACATTCACATTAAAGTGCTGAAATGTATTGTAAATATGTTTTTTTGAGGTCTCTTTGATGTAAAATCAAAATGGTATTAGTACTGACAGCATGAGCTTAGCGCCAAACATGACTTTTTGAGGTGAGCGCCACCTTAAGCGAGCAATTTCTTTAAGATACAGTACTTATAAGTTAAGAAAAAACTAAAACTCGCCTCAGTTCTGATCATTTAGGGAGAGCTAGAGCTCAATTTCGTCAAACCCAGGCTCCGGTTCTAGCAGCGTCTCCAAGATTTCGTTCATCCTCTCCAGGATCGAATTTGGATAAACCCTGACGTAGCCTGGGATCAACTTCGCCCTGGTTTAACAGATATTGCAGTTGCTCATGGGCTAACGGCCATATAGGGATACATCGGTTCACGTTAAGCATCAGAAATAAGCAAAAATATTTTATTATTGCAAACTACTTCAATATAATAATACTGTCCCTTATTTATCTAAATTTAAGTTCAATTTAAAATTATTTAATTTCTCAGTTTTTCTTATCTAATAAAGTAAATATTTAATTTTACAAGGCAGGTCCTAATTATTATCTATGAACGTAAATACTTAACATTTCTGAAGCCCTAACATTTGTCTCATAAAGTTTTTATATTGTTCAAAACAGAAATTTTCTCAAGACCTGCCTAGCTATGTAAATATCTTGGAGTCTGTTCTAATAAGTCCTATGTTAACCAAAAAACTTTTGGAAAACGTTTTGACAGCCTAAAATTACATCAATAGCGTAATACCGGCAAATACTTTCACAAAATTAAACATTGACTTCCGCCGTTCATTGTTTACTTGTATACAGTATTGGCGTTGCCTACGTAAGTAAATATATAACACGTAGGTAGCGCTTATTTTAGAATGTTACCGACGCCTAAATGAAAGCAAACATTGGGTTCAAAAAGCAAACAAACCGTCATTTACTAGAGGGTAGAGATAAGCCTTTCTTGTCAGTGTACATAAAAAAGTTTTTAGAAGCCAAAATAATTTGCTTTGCTATCATTGGCTATCAAAATCCACTTTTGCCGCCCCACCAGCCTTCCACGCGCCAAGCCATCCATACCACCTGCTCGCCCTGCCACTAACCGCCACCATGACCTTCCACACCACTGTTGTCTTGGCGTTGCTGTGTACAATCCTTTGCCGTCTGCTATATCTGCCCACTCGTCGAGAAATAAGTCCTGAAGTCAAACAGGCAATCCTTGACTTGTGGCAGGTGGTTGATGACGTAGCGGACGCCTTGGACGACATAAAGTTGGACGGGTGGTAGAGCTGGAGCTAAACTAAAGGTGAAATGGTGTATTGTGTTTTTTAGATTTTTTTCTAGGTTCTTACCTTTCACAAATTGATGAATATCGTTCTAACCGTTTTGAAAAATACAAAAAATTTCTTAACAGTACATATTTTTGCCATTTTTAATAATAAAAAAATATGAAAATACTCCGTTGTGGGTGAATTAAGTGTGTCCTGGAGGTAAAAAAAGTTGTAGCGTGCCGTGTTTGGGTTTTTAGCAGACTTGATGAAAGACGTAATGACGAAGAAGCACCCCATCCTCTCCTTCCCGCTGTTGGCGATGGAACTGCTGTCATTGATGTCGCCGCCACTTTTGCTGCCTCTAAAAATGGAGTCGCATATTGACTCAACCGACGAGTACGACTATATATCATTGCGTACGCATGACGTTGAAATTCCCTGCGGAAAGCATACATCTACATCTTAAAAATGTAGGTTATATTTGATTTTGAACTTTTCTATTTCATTTATCGTTAGGCTAAGACTTAGAATATTTAAAAATAAGCCTTCAAAACTTTTTTATTTGTTTCATGAATTGTTGACACTAAAACTGAGTTATAAAGACACGCTCTTTAGTAGATTCTCAGTTGAAAGTTAATGCGTGAGTTTTTTTCATGATAAGTTTTAATTAATACTCGATCATTTTGTTTGATTGTAGGAAACAGTACTTTGCGACCCTTAAAAAGAAATGGACCGAATATCTCGGGTCGGGTACCATACAACAAGCCAAATGTTGCCCGGTTTGTACTTTCTTGTTGTGAATAATTTGCTTTAAAATTGTTTTGCCACTTGTCATAACACATAATCAAAAAATGCAAACATCGATAACTTGAAAGTATATACTATCAATTTTCAAAAATATATTGTAAAATCTCTAGTTTTTCTTAAATTTTAGGAGCCATGAAGTCTCGAAATCGCCCAATTTTTTTAAATAGCAGTCAAAATCAATCAAAATCAATGTCTGGGATTCTTAAACACGTCAAAACTTTATATAGCTTAGTTTAAACATAACATACACAACAAATACATTTTGCCCCCTAGACTATTGACTACATATCATTACAAGCACTAAAATTGTCACAAACTTTTTCAGTCAAATTTCTTAAAAAGTACAAAATCCGATGACAAATTAATTAACTGATCCTTACGTTCTACTTTCCGATGTATGCTTGTAAAAAAATTACGTGAAATTTTTTCAGGCTTTTAAGCCATCTTAAATTAAAAAAAAGCAGTAACAAAATGACCAAAAACATAGTAGATTTGACCACAACAAGGGTCAAAACTATCATGACCCACACTTAAATATCCGGAGCTAAAAGCTTGTTTGGATCAAATGTATGTATTAAGCCCGGTTCATACTTGTCCTTGTCCCTTTCCTTATCGTTTTGTCGTTTAGCAAACCTAAGAAAACTACTTTGCCAAATAAGCTAATGTTTGGCATGAAGAAATTCTGGGTCACATCCATATCGTATGCAGAAAATTATTAGAAACGCTTGTGTAAATTTTCCGTAGCATCTGACTGAATCTTGTCCTTTTCCCTGTCCTTATGTCCTTAAGGACAAGTATGAACCGGACATGACACGTGACTATGGTTTATTTTAGAATGTTACCGACGCCTAAAAGAAAACAAACAATGGGCTCAAAAATTAAACAAATCGTCATCTATTAGAGGGTAGAGATAAGCATTTCTTGTCAATGTACATAAGAAAGTTTTTCGAAGCTAACATAATTTGCTTTGCTATCATTGGCTATTAAGATCCACTTTTACTGCCCCACCAGCCTTCCACCCGCCAAGCCTTTCATACCACCTGCTCGTCCTACCACCAACCGCCACCATGATCTTCCACACCACAGTTGTCTTTGCGTTGCTGTGTACAAACCTTTGCCGTCTGCTATACCTGCCCATTCGTCGAGACATAAATCCTGAATTCAGACAGGCAATCCTTGACATTTGGCAGGTGGTTGATGAGGTAGCAGACGCTTTGGACGACATGAGGACTAGACAAGTGGTAGAGCTGGAACTAGGCTAAAGGTGAAGTGGTGTGTTGTGTTTTTAGATTGTTTCTAGGTTCTTACCCTTTTCTATAATTAGTTTTTGGACGCCATAATACATAACTTATGTTAACATGCTACAATTAAACATTGCAGTGTTGTTTATAAAAGCTTAGTGAACATTATATAATATAACCAAAATTTATGGGTGACTCAAGTATGTCGTGCGAGTATGTCAAAAAAGTTGTAGCATGCTGTTTTTGGGTTTTTAGCAGACTTGATGAAAGACGTACTGACAAAGAAGCACCCCAACCTCTCCTTCCGGCTGTTGGCGATGCAACTGCTGTCATTGATGTCGCCGCCACTTTTGCTGCCTTTAAAAATGGGGTCGCCCATATTGACTCAAACGACGAGTACGACTATATATCATTGCGTGCGCATGACGTTGAAATTCCTTGTGGAAAGCATACATCTACATTTTAGAAATGTAGGCTATAATTGATTTTGAAATTTTCTATTTCAATTATCGTTAGGCTAAGACTTAAAATATTAAAAAAAATGCCTTCAAAATGTTTTTATTTGTTACATGAATTGTTGACTCTATAACTGAGTTATAAAAACACGCTCTTTAGTAGATTTTCAGTTAAAAGTTAATGTGTGAGTTTTTTTCATGATAACTTTTAACTAATACTAGAGTATTTTGTTTGATTGTAGGAAACAGTACTTTGCGACCCTTAAAAAATGGACCGACAAAACCGAAATTTGCAATGCCACCAAGCCCGTCTATTGCGCTGGTGACTTTTCTTATGTAGAATATGTTTCCACGTTAGTGTTTTACATGACAGTTTTTTCATCAAATTTTAACTGAATTTAATTTAATTAGAAGGTTGTATCTTCTGTAATTGAACTTATATGCGGTTTATAAAGAATAATTAGTAGACTATGTGTTCGTGGAGCAGTAAAAACTAGCAGAGATACTCTTTAAGAATCTTTATTTAAATAAGCTCATGACTCAATAAATGTTTGACATAACCTTATTTTGCATGGAAAACTCAAAAAGCCATTGCAAACACCAGGTATACGCACTCTGATTATCAAAAAAGAGTACCAAAATTGAGTTAAAAAATTCTAAAAATTGCAAAAAATTTTTAGCTGCAGCTAAATCAATGCCGTAAAGTTGTGTAACTAATTCGAAAAAGTTAAGATTTTTTCGTAATTTTACCGTAAATGAAACTAAAATCAGGACTGTCATTCTCTCTGCCGGGGGGTCGGGTACCATACAACAAGCCGAATGTTGCCCGGTTTGTACTTTCTTGTTGTGATAAATTTGTATTGGGCGATTGTATCTTCTGTACTTGAACTTGTGGGCAGTTTATAGAAAATAATTAGTATACTATGTTTTCGTGGAGCAGTAAATACTAAAAGAAATAGTGTTGATAATTTTTCATTTAAATAAGCTCAATAAATGTTTATATAGCCTTATTTTGCATGGAGAATTCAAAAAGCCGTTGCAAACATACACATGGAGGGAACACCTTTCTCCCTTTTCCTTTCAGACACTAGGCATTCCCGTTCTGATTGTCAAAAAAGTGTACCAAAACTGAGGAAAAAAATTTGAAAAATCACAAAATTTTTTCAGCTGCAGCTGAAACAATGCCCTAAAATTGTGTAAATAATTAAAAAAGTTGATATTTTTCCGGCATTTGCCGTAAATGAAACCAAAACTAGGACTGTCCTTTTTTTTGCCGGAGGGTCAGGTTCAGGTACCATGCGACAAGCCGCCTAGACTATGAACTCCGCCTAGAATGTCATTACAAACACTAAACGTGTCACAACAAGCACGTCTTGCGAGTAAGGTTAATTATTTTTCGACAGATTTTGTTGCTACATCCTTAGGTGCAATGCCGAGGATATTTTTTGAATATAAAACGCGGCACTAAAATTTGTAAGTTGCATCTTGCTTTTAAAATTTTTATAGAAGTGTTTTAACCCTTTTGCTCAGAATTCTTTTTTGCCAGTGTTCTCGGCAACCAGACTCTTATTTAGGCAACAAGACTCTTAACACTTCCAGTTTTTTGTACATTCCTCTGGTTACGTGGGTCGCAGACATCGCAAAAACCTCCATTATTTTTGTTTAACATGCTCCCATTGCACTCTACTCGTGTTTGGTCGGCCTAAACGAGTAAAGGCCAGACGTCAGGGAGAGGCTTGTCTCGAATATTTCCTGAATGCAGGGTGGTTTTTTTCGACATCCCGAAATAGTCGGCTTTTGAGTTGCAGGCTGTCCGTTGCCCGCATTAACAGTAGAAATTATATTTATTCCTGGCTCTAAAGCACCTTTTTTACAGGAAGTATTTTGTTTCTTTGCGCTTGACTCTAACATTTTTAGATCGCCACTGTTAATTGTAGTCAATCTCAATAATTTTGCTAGAAAACAGACTATGACCTGATTTCTGCTTCGCTACTGTGCCTACACTAATCATCATCTATTCATCCATCACTGTAAAAAGGTGGATGTAGTGGAACTACTTCACTCACCATTTTTTCATATTGAGTATCTTAAAATTTATAAATGGTAAACGTCAAGTAAGGTATCATTCAAAAGCGTTTGTTTTGAGTTCAGTGTTGTGAATTGTATTTTGTTACGCTAATGTTGAAGCAAGTTATGTCTGTTTGAATTTAAACTAATCTTAAAAGGTTGTTCGAGCCCAAAAAGTCTGTATATTTTCTTAATGTAAATTTTAATAAATTTTCTACTTGTCTCAGACCTTTTAGCGGTTAAACCTCCATCTGCTGACTTTTGTCAACCGCGTCTTAAAGTTTTACTTGTTGCTTAACAATACAAGACACAGGTACAGATTATGTTTAATAAACAGAAGTAAATGAATTTAATAATGTCGAGTGACTTGCTTAAATATTTAGATAACAGAATAATAGTGGAATTAAAAGATTTAAAACTTAACGTGAGCTTTAAGTGGCCTAAGTGTCTACTGAATCACTTAGTTTTTTGATACGTCTACAAGTCGTTGACGAAGGTGAATTGTATTGTGACTTATAATGCGGCCTACAAACCACAGCTTTAGTAACCCTAAGGCGCTCACTCTGGCCGTTATCACCAATCATGAAGTGACAACTGAAACTAGCGATCTGTGTATTACAGCAACCGGATTCACGTATACATTACGTGGGCGCCAGCATAAAAAACTACGGGAAGTTTTGTAACACTCTGGTTTAAAACATTAGAACATATACACAAGAGCATTACAAGAATACGTATCATTTGCAAGTAGCTTTAACAGACTTTACTAATGGCTTGTTTCACTATAATACCCTAATTTCTTGACCTCCAGGACAAGTACAATTTTAGCTTTTGCTATGTGAATCGTTACTGTATTTTTGAGCTCATTTAGTAAATTCGAGTCGCAGATGGGGTAGCGTTTCTTACAGGAGTCACATCAGGCGTAACACTCCTTGAGCCGTTAACATTTTTATTCCGTTATGAGAGTTATTTATCAATGGATCATTGTCAAGCCTTTTGGTGGAGCTGATGTTGACGTTTTTGAACTGCTTGGAGACGCCTCAAAAACAAGGAGGGCCAGCTGGTTTGAGCTTTGTGGTAGCCCCGTAATGGCGTAATGGTAAGGACCAGTAAATTTTTCGGCACTTTGGCAGAAAACTTTGGCGTTTGCACAAAGATTAAAAGCAGGACATTTTAGATGGTATGGAAATACATTTCAAAACTTTGCAAACTCCTGCTCGGGTACAGAGAATGCATTCATTCGAATCGGTGGACACAAAAAACGGTATCGGCGGATTGACGGAACATGATATGGCCGCCCATAGCAGAGTCCGTTACAATTAAGAATTTGGTTGTAGTGTTATGGTGATGAGGATGGACGAATTAACTTTTTGTGTGGCAAAATTAACTTTGTGTGTGGCAAAATATACTGTATGATTGTTCCGAGAAAACTCTAGCAGAGCTTGGTAGCACATTTCCCCTTCTGATTTAAGTTTGTCAGTCCACGTGAAGTTGATGTCATGAGCAACAAATAGAATATGTCAAGGATTTCTTGTGCAGCCGTTCTTTTTCGACCAGATATTTTCAAAAAACTTCGGTCAGGTTTTCAGCTGCACGACCACCAGCAGCCATGCCGCCTCCTTGGCAGCACCCTTAGCGTCCAGTCCCCAGTACAGAAACAACAGATATAGAATCGCCCTTATGGGGTCTGGAAAGATAATGCCTGCAATGTCTTCGAGATGGCGTCAAAAAAAGGATAGTTGGCAGTTGACCGAAATTACCAGATCCAGCATGATGATTTCTGGAGGCTTCTCTTAGAGCTGTTTGGCAAGTTGAGCTGATGCGTCCCATTGTGACTCCTCTTCCAGGTCCATCTGGTCTTGCTGCGCTGGTAATTTTACCTATAATTCTTTAGGTTATTTTGATCTCCAACCTTTTAAAGATTACGCGAAGAAAAATTGGCATCACAGGGTCTGTCCTGCGGTTCGCAATTGGAAGTGAATTTAGGTTTTAATAAAACATGACGTTAAACCATGACATTAAAATCCAGGTTTTAATAAAAGACTGCCAATCATTTGGCTGATTACTCTCACAGGGACCCTGACACATTAAGTATTCAAGAACAACACGCAAATTCTCAAAAACAATGTACAAACGCCGTGATGTAATGACAGTGTGCAGTAGGTTTGTAAAAATCTGCTGCTCATTTACATCCTCATTGATACTTTTCTCTGTCGATGATAAAATTGCACCACTGGCAGAACTTCTTTAAGAACAGGCATTCTTTAAAGAGCTGGAATACTACCGCCTGCAATAAGTCGATGTGACCGGCCGTTTAAGTAAACCAGGGTATTTCTACAGAAAAGTTTTGACCAGTAAACCACAGGGTGACTTTCCGGCGGATAGGTTTAGAAAACTATGGTTTATTCACTCCACAAATGTTGAATGTGCTCCGCCTTACTGCTTATACAAATAGTAATTATTAGGATGACTATATATGCTACACTGCATTAATTATTGTCAGTTATATGCCACAGTTGGGGAGGGGGTGCCGCCTTACAGGAACCGTTACATATGATTTTGTAACATTTATATTTTTTTATTCTAAAATTTTCTTAGTATCAAAGAGAGGGGATTTCTCTTGGTAGGTCAAAAATTCCCGACGCTTTCTCGCTTTTTAGGTTTGGGAAACTTGTCCCCCACTCAGTCCCCTATGTGCACCTGCAAATAAATTTCCAAACCTTGTTGGCCGTGACTAAATTATTGCACAACTATTGGGCACTTAACCCTTTAATGCCCAGAGTATCACTGGCTAGACAGCCTCATTCTGACACCTTCTAGTTTTTTGGACATTGCTCGAGCTACGTGCGTCATAGAGAGATCGCGAAACCACCATTCGATAGAGAAATGAATGGTGAACAAAACATAATCAGTCGATTAAGGGTCTAGGACGCACCGTTTTTGCGTTATAAGCGCTCAAAGTTGAGAATTTTTAAAAATTTGCGCCATCGCTCAGGCATAATATGTACCTCATCCTAGAGTAGGAACACAGCAACTGTGCGCCTGCCGTAGTTGAATGCTAGAAATAAACGACATTATCCGCTGTATCTGATGCACATAAAGCAGATTGCCGGAGCTGCATTTAGATTTCGTAATGTGGCCTCAAAGAAAATACTACTTTTGCGATGAAAAAAAGTCAAATTTGCACATTGCTTAAATGAGCATAGGCTTCGCTGTGTGGCAGTAGGACTAAAAATTGCCGGCCTAATGCGAAGACCTACAATTCCCCATAAAAACAGCTAAAAGATCTTGTCACTAGAATAGACTAGTCAAGTTGCATAGCCTTAGATATGATAGTTCATCGTGGGGTATCTCCCATGATCCTTTGGGCATGATAGGGTTATAATTCACAAAGTTTAAATTTAAAGTGACAACCCCCAAACCAAACAACCAAATATAGGGTAAAACCTCCTAATAGGGTCACTACCGCAATAAGGATCGCCAGACTGATTTTTGCTGTAATCCAATCTCCTGGCAAGGTCTTTGTCACGTGCTTGTTTAGGATTGGATAAAGCATTAAAAACTCTACCTTTTGAGCACAAGATCATTATAATTGGTAGAGTTTACGTGAAAATAGTCAGGTTCAAAGTCAGACTGCTTGGAATTTTATTAAATTTTGCATCTTGCTCATTTTCGAGCGTAAATTTTGAGGGCCATGAATTTGCATTTTTTCTGAACGATTTTCAAAAATTTTTATACTATTCGATAGAGCGGAATCTGCTAAATATTGTCACGTTTAGCTTTTTCCTGTTGGGCGACAGCCCAACAGGTCTTTAATTTTGATTTTGGAATCTTACCACACTGCTAGCGTTAATGTGCTTGTGTGCGGGGTGTGTTTTCCACGTGTTCTACCTTACATTTTCATCTGTCACTACCAAATGCCTTGTATTTTCACTTGTCTTCTTACAGTAGATGTTCAGCGGTAGGCGAAAATGCAAAAATAAAAAAATAATGATGCACTAGGAAGCGACGCAGTGACATTATGGTTACAAACCTAGCACACTAGCCACTCAACCACTAAGATTCCTGAAATTTTAAGCTTTTACATCAAGTAAAACTTATTCTTCAATTCGAGTGTTTGCCAATGTGGACACTTGACAGTGTTGCCTGCTTCAAAAGTGATGCAAATACAAAGACCAAGTTGAAATTAAAAGTTTTTTTGTAAAAATGGCTGCAGAGTACATACAGTGATTAAACTTCACTATTTAAAACCTTTTGACTGAGATTTTGCAGTTTTGGTGGCTTCAAAATTGAATCATTTAACTGACCCAACAGGTTTACGATGGCCTCTGGCCAATGTACTTGAAAGTGTATGCGTTATACTTACTGAAGATTTTGCCGCAGATTTGGCTTGTTTGCTAAAACATATTATCATTTTTTGTTAATATTAATCAAAGCAAAGTCAATAGAAAATGCGCAGAACACCGCAATAAGGACCCCCTTGTCCCCAATTAGGGCCACATTAACTTAATTAGGGCCACCTCAAAAATAACTGAATAGGGGCCGTCTAAGCTGTGAGTAAGGTGTAATCTAGGAGAGGCCAGTGTGTTGTGTCTGTTGTGCCAGTGTTCTGTGAGCATGTATGTGTGCCTTCTGTGAGTCGGATATTATTCCACACTAAAATTTTATTCTGGCTGCAGGTATTGATTGCTGCGATGACTTGTACACACTGCAGTGTTGTGAATAAAGTTTGACATTCAGCGGTCTGTCTGTGTACTAACCAGTGTACGACACCGTGATTTCAGTGAAACTGGTTTTCCTCTGTGCATTATGGAAAGTAGAGATTAATTTTTGTGCCAACAAGCACGTTTTGCGAGTAAAGTTAAACTAAATTTAGATAGACTTTGTTGCGACATGCTTTTGTATGCCGATGATATTCTTCGAATATAGTACGCGGCAACAAAATTTTTTAAAATCAACATTTTTAGCATGTCAAGCTGCAACGTGCTTCTCAAGCTGAATCGTGTTTTCAAAATTTTTGTGAATGTTTTCTTAAGTAAAAAACTAATAACTTTATATATTGCAAATAGCTTTCATAAGAAGCCATTTCAATAAATTCAATTTTTCAACACAACAAAAATGCCGCTACTGTTAATGTCTGCAAAAAGAGATGCATAATAGTAAAATATTGTTGAATAAATCCTATGAATTTACAAAAAACAAACTTAGTGTGCCTTTTAACAGTCTGATGTCATACTTGAATCTCTATCACTGTCCATATCACTGGGATGCTACACTGGGCTCTAACACACTACAGTGTGTTACGATGACCTGTGTTATAATTCAACAGCAGGCCATTTACACATGCTACTGCACGCTTAGATGTGTGAAGAAAACAATGTATTAGATGTGGCTGTTATTACTACACACAAGCGCCGGCTAGATCACAACGCTACGTGAACAGAAACAATACACTACACACACCCACCCACACATGTAGTGTATTTTTGGACCTACCAGATTGCTCAGTGCAAATTTGCACAGCGATTGAAGATACATGCAAATGCAGCATTTGTATTATAGTATATTATATACGCGGCGGCCTCTATACGCGGCGGCTGAGGCCGCCGCGTAAAAAGGTGGGTAAAATGTTTCATTTTTATTTTTAGATTTTGAATGCATTATGACTAATTCACTAATGAGCGAAATATAAGGATCTTAAGTTTGATGTGCGAGTTAATAAGGCTACGCTCGGACAATTGTTACATAAGCTCCGCACTACCGAAAAACTGGCGCAAACTCTGGCCCTCATCCGGAATAGTTATTAAAATATATATATTAGTTATCTAGAATATTAATAATGTACCTAATAATCGTGATACTCAATGATGGATTCAATTCAATGTTGATTCCTGCCTCCCTGTGACTTGGCAAAAGTTTTGGTAAATATTGCTTAACTTTTACCAAATTTCTATTTAAAGTGCTGAGTTAAATAATTTTTGCTGAAAATTTAATTAATTCGGGTTCAAAAATCAGCATTGGCGGTGCCGGTTTAAACTACAACCCAAGCATCAAACAGTAACAGTTATCGTCATGCGGTGCCTCCGAGAGCGAGCCCCAAAAAACGCAAGGCGAATTGGTATCCAGAACAGCTGCAATTAGCTCTTGAAGCTGTAGAAACTAGCGGTAACTAATATATCCAATTTTTGAGGATAAAGTATTATTATAGAATTGATCGCGAAGCACAAATGTTCAAATAGAAGCTTTAAGTGCTGGCATATTTGTGTACAAAATTGAATGAGGGGGGCGCTGGGGGACTGCCCCCGCCCCATAAATTTGGGGCCGAGAAGCTTTGAATAAAATGGGAGCACGCCTTCCCGCCCGCACTAAAAATATTTAGAAGTTAGACTAATTAGGTCTGGGGTGTTGAGACATGTGCTCGTCGAATTATTGGATTGTTAAAACATGTCACGGTTTATAATTTCATGTATATGAAATCAGTTAAGTCTAAATGTATATGCCGCATTTAGTATAAATCGACCACAGTTTGCGTTGTTTACGCTTGATATTTGGACAACTGACCATGTTCTTTTGCTAATGTTTTCTTCCTATTTTTGAAAGTTTTCTATTTCATGGAATGTTTACTCTTAATGGATGATGATGTTGATTAAAATGCGCTTCAGCTTTGCTTAAATAGTTGGTTTTATTTTCAGGTTTGCCTATCAGACAAGCCGCAAGAAAGTTTGCTGTGCCCAGAACATGTCTACAGCGAGAAAAGTTCGGGGTCACCCGCCGTACTTATCTGATCGGGTGGAGAAAATGCTTGTAGATATTTTGCTGCGCGCTGCGGCAAACGGGATCCCGTTTTCAGTTGCCGCATTGAGAGAAATGGTACTCGATTATGTTCAGCGAAAAGGCTTCAAGCACCCTTTCAACCAGTCAAAATAGTCTGCTGGAATGATTTAGTCAGGCCCATCCTGAAATTACACTTAGAAAACTTCGATTCGATCAAGTCTGGTCTCTCTCTCATGCAGTGAATGAAAATGTGAGCCCTATTGTCGACATTGACACTATCATCGAAGAACGTCTTGGCAGCCATTCATATCAGGAGCCTTCTAATAGACCTAGCACTGAAAACTCAGCGGACGAGCCCACAACAACAATTATTTTAGTTCAAGACACTCCAGATTTTAATGTAACAAATGAACAATTGTTGGCAGCAGTAAATTACTTGTCAAACCAACCGCTTTTGATGATTTCTCAGCAACAAGACAATGCGCCAGAATCAACCACTGAGCAAACTTTACCAAATGTGCAGTTTTTAGCAAGCCCGCAGCCTATTAGTGGTCCCATTTCGATAGATGAGAAAGATGTGCTCTTCGTTGCTAACAAAACACGCCACACAGATGAAGCCTTTAAATTTGCTAAAATTGTGCCTGAAACACCATCTCGAAATACTGTGCACGAGATGAAGCTTTTTGAAAACAATCCTGAAACGATCTCGCCTGCGGTTGGACGGGCGCAACTGTCTGAATTGTCGGAGATAACAACTTTCAATGCCAATCACGTGAGCTTATGTTATAGTCCTGAGCTGATTTGTCCTAACCAGCCGCAACAACTTGTTCAACTTGACAATACAACGGCTACCGAGGCACCAGTGAATCGTTCGAACGATAATCAACGTTCTGTAACACCAAATGGAGACTCACAAAACACGTTTGACGGTTACTTCTCTTCTCCCCGTAAGAGGCTCGATTTTGGAGGAGTCTCCTGCTCTTTTACTGGCACAAGCGTGCTTTGGGAATAAGATCTTTACAGGCTTTCTTTTATTGCAGGTTAAAGTATTTAGCTCATTTGGGTTACAAATATGGCTACCTCACGACAAGTGCACAAAAATTCTAAACGTAATGCAGGGAAGCACATGGATAAACAGCCGAACCTGCTCATGATTGGTGAAACGACTGAGGTAGTGTATATTTTATGTATATATACTTAATCACAGATGTACATGGGGCGGTCTGGGGGTGGGGCAAGCCCCCCCACGACTTTAAATTTCGGGACAAGCCCCCCCCCCTCATTTTTGACCCACCGGGTCAAGCCCTCTTCCTTGATGCTGAAAGAAAGGTGTCCGAACACAAATTTTGTCGAAATTTGTTTTTTACGAAAATTTTTAAATTTTTGCGGTTACTTCCCTTCGTTTGAAAATGCAATTTCAAGTGAAATCATTGAAAAACACAAAAAGCACCATGATGGTAAGAGCGTAAAGGTGCCCCAGGAATTAGCTTTTTTGCTATAAAGGGTGAGGGGGAGAGGTGGGGGTGTATTTTTGGCTGGACACAATAATAGCGCAAATATGGCATAGGGTGGGGGGAGGTAAAACTTCTGTGTTTTGTGTATGCTTATACGCGACATCTACCGCTTTGTTGGTTAGATCCATTATCTAGCTATCGATTTAATATTGTAAACAAAGGTTTCACTAACTAAATGTTAGTTTAGACTCATTAAATTCAAACAAGAAAGATAAAGGGATTAGTGGTAGCTTAAAGGTCCTTTTATTCTTTAACCCTGCTTGTTCCTGAAACAAGCTCCAACAAAATTTAAAAATTGCGCTAGATCGCTGTAAAATAATAACAATCGCTAAAAATTTCCAAATTTTTAAGGTTTCCACGTTTTAGGAAAAAGTTGAATTTTTTGCTTTTTTGTCACTTCGAGCTCGTAAAACGTCGGGACAGCCCCCTCTAATATTTCTAAAAATTTAGGATAAGCCCCCCCAGATTAAAATCCCGTGCACATGTTATGATTGGAAGTAACTAGGGGGCTTGAGCGAATGTCAGCTTGCTTGCGTGTTTGTTTTTATACCGTTTTTGTAAGTTTTGTTACCCTAGTCGACGTTGTCATAATCACAAATCTTGTCGTGTTTCATTTTAGGTTTATGTTATTTTGGTTAATTGCGTTGAGTGTTTTGTTTGACAATGATTCACTGTAACATTTCATTTTACAACAATTCTCGCACTTCAGCGAAAATATACAGTTTAAATAGGTAAACATTGAAAAGTCCGACCTGCCGTGTTTTTTTACTCAACTTAAAATTCCAGATAAGACTGATCTCAAAATACCTCAATCATATCAGATCTCAATCATTTCAGATTTTTCACCGTTAAATTCTAATTAAAAACAATCTACAAGCTTCTTCGAGTTCATTGTAGTTTTTCTCATCACAACTAACCCCGAGTAGCATTTTGAATAGTTTGATGTTTTGCATTGTAAAGAAAAAAATCTATAATCAACGATTTTAAAGTATTATTGCGGTTTTGTCACTGTTTGAGGTTTTAATAAAGTTTTCATTCGTTTTTATGGGTGTATTGAACACAGTTTTTATGTTAAGCATTATAAATGCAGTAAAGGTGGCCCTTATTCAGTTATTTTGAGGGTGGCCCTAATTGCGGCTTCGTGGCCCTTATTTAGTTATGGTGTGGCCCTAAAAGAGACACTTGCGTTACATAGAAAGCGATGTGGAATTTTGTGGGCCCTTAATAGGTGGTTTTACCCTATGCTTTGGACCATATCAGACCTCTCCTTTGGCGGACGAATAAATTACCCAAAAGAACATTTTGTTTTTACTTGAGCAGACAACATTTTCACGAGCGAATGTTGTTTCCGTTCCAACAGTCATAAGAATTATTAACTAATATTGCAAGTAGAAACTAAAATTGATAATGCTATTGAAATTGAATGCAATTGACCGTAAAATTGACTGTTGCTGTTGAAACTGAAAATTTTAATAATTGAAACAACCGGTATCGTGAAGTTATAGGTATGTACAATTATATATACAATCAGTAACTGAATTAGCATAAATGGCACAAAATATATTACAACTACAAGTTGATGGCAGTATCAGAAAAATATGGCTGAACATGAAAGACAGTAGTGCCACAGACAAAAAAATTGACAGGTGTCATAAGTACACATGAAAAAGTCACCCCTTTATTTTGACATTATTTGACACTTCCACCGCCATTTTGAATGCCCTTGTAACTGTTGTGTAATATTGACCACCCCTCCCCGAAGTCAGACGAAATATATATTTACCAAAATATTGGAATCAGTTTTTGCACTGTTTTTTTAAAGATGTGATATAAACTTAAGTGAAAGTGAAAAATTGCTGAACCCTGAGACGAAACAGGTGGCTTGATTTTTGTGACTGCTCGCTGTGCTATTTATTTTTGCACTTCGTTCTTTTCTTCATGAAGTCGCGTGTTACTTTTGGTGTCGCGGTTCAGCATTTTTGGTCAGACTTTACAGAGTTACATTGTTACCAGTATATCCAGTTTTTTCACTAGCTCCCTTTACTTATGACAGTTTATGGAAATAACTTCAAACTAATAAATTTAGGTCGAAAATGTTTATGGTGGAATGCACAAAGGCAGTCTTAGCTCAGTCTTGCTGAACGCAGCCTAAGGGCAGCGTTCTAACTAATCTAACGTAGAATTTTTCGTTACGATGGTCTGTTTCACTGAAATAGAGCGTCTCAGAATGCCTATATGCATTCCACTTTTACGGTCTTAGGCGTAAGGAACCGTGTCAAAACTAAAGCGCATTATGCGCTTCATTTTTATACGTTTCAATCCGCATATTTGCTGAAAAATTATGCGAATTAATCAGAAAATATACGTTTTCAGATTTGGCGAGCTGTCAAGTTGTAGCAGAGACAGCTGTTGTCAGAACCTTCGCCTCTATTTTATGTGCTGGCCATTTATTGGGCCCACACACGATAAGTTTGTTTGACCACATAATAACATGTTGGTCATAACTATAGACTGCGTGTCTAGTTAGTACTAGCATCACCTCAAATTCGAAACAGCTGATAGATAGCAAGTTTTGGCCATCCGTCAAATAATGCGAATTGCAGAAATTTTATACGTTTTCAAAAGCGTATTTTCAAACGCATAATACGCTTTTGAAAACGCATTCATTTTGACACGGTTCCTAAATGTCACAGGAATTAGGCTTAAGGCAAGAATCACTAGACAACATCGCAAATACACCGGCCGTTCCTGCATATTCTTATCAGTTTAATTCTGTCCTTGTCAGCCGTAGTCAAAATAGGCAGTTTTTGTAGAACATTAATGCAGCGGATTTTGCATTCCAAATCGCTATGGCAGCGTCCTGAAAATATTTAAATAAATAAATAAATTAATTAATAAATTATTAAGAAATAATTATTAATAACTAATTAATAATTACTAAATTAATAATTAATAATTAATAAATTAATAATTAATAAATAATTATTAATTAATAAATTAATTAATGTAAATGTATTAATAAATTATTAATAAATAAACATTAACGTAAAATAAAGTAAGATAAAATTAATCAAATGACAATATTTTATGAATTCATTATGTTTTTGAAGAAATAGTTTCAACTTATTCCAAACGTTTAACGTGTATGCAGCATGTAAAATATTTATTTAAAAAAGTTATGGCTAACTTGCACAAAAGTTGTTCAAACACAGAGTAATGGTTTTAGTGAGTGAGTACATAATTATTTTAAAATGCTAGATCATTCAGTTGTTGAGTGTTGATTAGGTTATATATTTATGTTATTGATTAACATAAATGAAGTTGATGAAACAATACCTTAATTTAATCATGCTTTGTACATATAGTAGTTTAGAACTATATTTATGGAGGGTCACATTGCAAAAAATTGCGTGCCTAAAAGGTGACATAAGGGCCAATTGCTAAAATAGATTAGAATACTAAAATAAAACAAATTAAATTAGGTATTGTCTTGCCATTAACTCATGCCATCGTTTAGGAAACCATACAGTATTACTGTAGCAAGTAATTATATCAAATAATGTGCCAAATTAACCTTTGAGATTTACCAAGTTTTCAATTTAAGCCGCTTAATCCAATTCAAGTATTGGCCCTTAGTACTGATTATATAGACTGATACATAACCTAAATTTTTAGCAATAATCTTATAGTAAAAACTTACCATATCTTTTTTCCCCAGATTTATTTCTTGAGAAGTTGTAAGATTCTTTGCTGAATTGTCGACCATTTTTTGGTCCTTGTCTTGTTAATGGCAAAACTGTAGTAACTTGAACAGAAGTTGTCGCCATTGTTTCTTCCGTGTCAAATTCTTGGCTGTTTTCTGTTTCGTCTGTTGAATTTTTTGGGCTTTTTCGCATTTCTTCTGTATAAAATTCTTGGCTTTTTTCTATTTCTTCCGTGAAAATTTCTTGGCTTTTTTCCGAACTATTTTCTCGATTTATGTCATACATTTGGTCTATGGTAAAATTAAAGTCTTCTCGACTGCTAAAATCAAATTCTATCGATAGATTTGCCATTAGTTCACTCGATATATTCACTGCTTCTGATTTAATAACTTCGGGATTGCTTTCTAGGCTTGGCAAAATTAAATTTTGTTGTCTGTCCGGCGGGATGTTGCGTGTTTCTGACCCGGTCTTGAAATTTTTGATATTTTCCGAAGAATGAATTGGTTTCACTAAATATACGGCATTGTTAATGACAATGCATGCTAACGTTTCTCCGTTGCTAATTATTTCAGTTCCAATTAGCATTTCTTCGTCCGAAGGTGTTATACAGCCTGAAAACATAAAACTGAAGTTATTTTAAGCACAACCTTTACTTTAATTTTATTTTATAACTTTTTCATTTTAAATAACTTACGTACCAAGGACTCATCGTTTTATCGGATTAAACGGATTATTTTAATCCACACTTGAAGAGTTTTAGCGGACTAGATGAGTAAAAGTAGACGTTAACTATTTATGTAATTTTAGTTCCTGCATTATCATTAGAGATCAGGCTATCATTGCTTAGTTAATCCAGCCAGAAACATTTCTAAACATCAAAAAGTAAAATAAAAAACACATTTTACATTAGCGCACGTACTCGTAGTAATGGCGATAAAAAGCCTGACTAAGAATGAGATAACTTAAAAAAAGTCCGTCAAGGTTCAGCACTTAATTTTGCTCGCTTGGTCAGCCATAAATAAACTGTAAAAATTAGTTTTTATCTATTATTTATTATTATTTTAATTATATTTTCTCTTACAAATTAGTATAATTGGTAAAAACGGACTGACCAATAATTCTCGGTTGTCCATCGTCGTTGCAGGCCCACAGAAATCGATGGGAAGTCCAGGTCGTGCCATGGCAGGAATCAGTTGCGCCACAATACGCAATTGCGCAAAAAATAACTGCCAATGCCAAAATCATGTCTGAAATACAAAAGTCTTGTCTGCAATTTTTTTACTTATGACCAGGCTTAGGCTTTTTTTGAGGACACAGGTGTGAAGTAAGATAGGCCCCTAGAGTACTTAAAGGGATTTGTCGGCTCAGTAGCTCAACGGTAGAGCGCTGGTCTGCAGATCCAGCCATGGGTGATTCGAATCCCTCCTGGATCATTCTGATGATGATGCTGTCTTTCTTTCAGCAAGAATCCCCCTTTCATTGCTTGACACAGGCACAAGGATAAGGATAGGTCAATTGCTGTGAACAATTTAAAAAATGTCTGCATTTGAATTAGAATCGACACTATATACCTGAAAAAAGTGTTTTTTTCTAAGGATGAAACTACAGGGACAAAAATGAGGACCAGTATACATAGCCTTTGCAATAGTTATTAATCGATTGATGAATGCTCTATTTGTTTTGAATTGAAAGCATATTTGCTTTTTTCTTTTTTGATATTTTTATGCTATTATCGAATTAGATCTGTAGCATGGGTTAAAAGATGCGCAAAAAACAAACCATTAAACTACAAACTAAAAATGAGTCAGTAAAAAACAAACATTTGAGGCAGGGTCGATTTATAAATGCAACTCTGTGCAACATCCTTTCAGCCGATAAAATCAGGAAAAAAATTATTGCCCCAAAAACATCGGCCGTTATTTATAAGAGGTATTTACAACTATTATATATTTGAGTTGAAAAAATCAAAAAAAGGAAGAAAACTGCAGAAAGTTTGAGAGAAATACATTTGAAAAATTAGGTTTTACGGGGATTTAAAAGTAATTAACAGCAGCTACTAGATACTTCACAGCTTCGAAGACAAATAGGGTGGAATTCTAGAAGGGTGATTAAGTTAGTCAGTGATTAAAAGAATAACGCGCGTGCAGAATGACATCAGTAAACTTACCCATGAAGGCAAGTCTATTCTCAGCGTGTAGAATTCGTAATGACAAAACGTAATGAAAGAACGTTAAGTGACTGATTAAGTTAGTCACTCGCTAATCACCCTTCTAGAATTCCATCCATAGTCTTATTGTCTACTGTTTTTTAACCAGCACAATAGCTTCGCAGAAATGCATCGAAGGTATTTCCAATTTTGTTTCGAGAAAGAAACGACAAAAAAGAAAATTTAAAGAAAACGAGAAGAAAATAGTACTAAAATAAAGGACTACATAGTTGTAACATTGGACTGAGACGAAACCCGTTTTTTACATTGAAAAAAATGGCGTTGAAATTGTCTGTGAATTCATGTGAAAAATATTTGAGTTAGGGCTCATTCCTTTACTGAGTTAAATAGATTGGACGTATGTTAGTTTGAAGCATAGGAATGGATATCGAACTAATAAAATGTTTAAAAAAAACGTCCGATGCTAATTCAGCTCAGACCCATTTCGAACTATCACGTGACTAACAGGACACTTTTTATGTATATTAGCATGAATGAGTAAGTCCGTTCAGTCGGACTGAAAAGCGGAGCGCTAAAGTTAAAGTCAATCCGAAGGTTTTGGAATGGCATTTGTAAGCATTACAAGTTTTCGAACCGTTTAGTCGAACTGAAAATTAACTCGCGTAGACCTGTAATTCAAAGACATCTTAGACTGCATTTGAATCCTAGCCATAAAGTAGGCAGTACCGACTAGAATTATTGGGAGTCAGAACGGAGTCGGAGTCACTTGTTGTCGGAGTCAAAGTAGGTATAACGAACTCTTAATACTTTGACTCCGGAATCAAGTGACTCCGACCCCGCTTTGACTCCGGAGTCTGTAGCAAGTAATTTTGGTCGGTATTGTTGTATTATAGTTGCTAACAGCGTAATGACGGAGCTAATAAAGTCGACAGACTTCGGTAGAATCTCCACACAAACAAGTAAGAACGTAGTAAACAAAGTAGTTTCACTAAACCATTGGTTTTACGTACGTTTTGCATGATTTGCAGTTAATTTCATTACGAAATATTGCCTGGTTCGTTACGAATTTCGTGGATTTTCGCAAAGCATTAGTTTAGCTCAGTTGAAATATCAGCAGAGCAGAGACCTGCTGCGCTGCAGGTTTGAAATTAAACCAACGGTTTAAGAAAATCGACGAAATTCGTAACAAATCATTCGATATTTTGTGATGAAATTATGTGCTAATTATGCAAAACGCTCGTAAAACCAATGGTTTAGTAAAACCACCTTTGTGAAATCCACCCTTAATGTCACAGCAATGAACTCAGCAAACAATGGGAGGGTTATATTAGCTTTGGTAAAGCAGTCAGGCTAGTTTCACGCAATGAGCAACCGATTGCGACCACATTACATCGAGGCAACGAAGCGAGTTATGATTTTTTTGTCATCGAAGAATTAGAGCGGAACAGAATTTCTTGTGCAATCCGCAATCAGGCTTAAAAAATGCCGCCGTTAAACTCAAAAAAGAGGGCAGAGGGTGGGGGTTTTAAGTAGATTTTGGAATTAAACAACAGAATTAGTTATTCTTAGATACACATTTTCTGATTTTTAGACGAAACTCTAAGTTTCGTTTGTAAACGTACATGTTAAAACTCTTAAATTTTTATGTTTTTTAAATTGAATTTTAATTATACTTTGAGTATTTTGCGTACACGGAAATAATCATGTTACTAACGATAAACTTAGCATTCTTTTTGGCATACAACTATTTTGCTGAAAGCTAAAACAGTTATTTATTATCATTAACATTATTCATTTTTAACACCTTAGTATTAAGTAGACTAACTAAAGTGTTAAGTTTTGAGTTTTCAAACCCCCTCTAATTTAAAACGGCGTTGTTTTGCCTCACCCGAAGTCTACAAACCTGTCTGCGATTCAGCCATGTAATTTGATTTAGTTTTTATTGCTCTAACCTCGCAGCAATTTTAAACTTTATAAAAGTTGTATTTTGCCATAAACAAGTTAGAGGATCAAAGTTTTCTGCTTCGTTTAACTCACAAACATCACTTTGTAATCTGTTTTGAACTTGCAAAAAGTTTGACAAATTTTTTTGGAAGTTATGTTATAAAACTTTTGGTAATCATAATTAATTTTAGACACCAGTACTTTGTTCTTTTAATGCACAGTATTATATATAATTACTAGTTTTTAAATGGCGTGAAGTGTAGTCAAAACATTATACATTTCACAAAATAAATTACATATCTCTTCAGTCATTTTTATTGTCAAAATAATGTTATTTTGTAAGTATGATAAGTTTTTCAGTTATGAATAATTGCTGAATACACGTGTTACTGTCGGTTACGATTTTCAATTTTAATTCCAACTTGCGAGACAGGGAGTAAAGAAAGGGTAAGGCCCGTTTATCATTATTTATTTAGATTATTTTTTATTTAATTTTGGGTAGGTCGACAGTCCAGTGTTAATGAACACTAAAAAAGCAGACACATGCCTTCTGATCTACATATTTATGTACCTATTTTGGCCGCCTAACTTGTTTTGGGTTTTCAACTATAATAGCTTACAAGTACAACTTTCAAAAGCGGAGTGGGAAGGAATCAGTAGGTAAAGTTCGGTTTTAGTATATACTTGTATAAGTCCTATTTCCGGCACTTTCCGGCACTTGTCTAAAAATGCGGTACCATCATTTCCGAACAGTGTCGGATGTGGTGTAAAGGCCCTGCGGAAATGAACAAGCTGCGAGAGCTGCTTCGAGGGCCATAATACCATATCAGAGGTATTCCCGCGGGGCCATAATACCATATTTAGCAAAGTGCCGGATAAAGGACTTGGACCTTTTTGATTCCATATGGCTTTATCCCTA